>RJWM01023030.1:0-32775 GCA_004363535.1 Dasyprocta punctata | reverse complement strand
AAAATCAGCATGGTACTGGAATCAAAACAGACCTGAAGATCAATGGAATAGATTAGAAGATACAGCCACAACTACAAACACACTTAGCCACCTCATCTTTGACAAAGGGGCCAAACATGTACATTGGAAGAAAGATAGCCTCTTTAACAAATGGTGCTGGAAAAACTGGCTTTCTATATGCCGTAAACTAAAACTAGATACATGCCTATCACCATGCATTAAAATAAAATCAAAATGGATCAAAAATCTGAATTTTAAAATGGAGACACTAAAGTTACTAGAAGACAGAGTAGGTAAAAATCTTGATGACATAGGAGTAGGCACAGCGTTCATGAACAAAAATCAAATTGCATGGGAAACCCTTCCCAGAATCAACAACTGGGATCTCATCTTACTAAAAAGTTTTTGAATGTCAAAGAAATCTCCAACAGAGTGAAAAGAAAACCCACGAACTGGGAAATTATCTTAGGCAGTTGTCCATCAGACAAAGGACTTCTATCTAAAACATATAAAGAATTAAAAAAAATCAGACCACTAAAATTCAAGGACCCAATCCAAAAATGGGCATCTGAGATGAATACACACTTCTCAGACAAAGAAATACAAATGACAAGTAAGTATATGAAAAAATGTTCAACATCCATGGTCATTTGGGAAATGCAAATTAAAACAACACTCAGATTCCATCTCATTCCAGAAAGAATGACCAAGATTAAAAAATCAACCAACAACAAATGCTGGAGGGGCTGTGGGGATAAGGGAACTCTTCTCCACTGTTAGTGGGAGTGTAGACTGGTGCAACCACTGTGGAAGTCAGTGTGGAGATTCCTCAAGAACCTAGGATTAGAGACCCCATTGAACCTGGCTGTCTCACTTCTGGGCATTTTCCCAGAAGAATTGAAAACATCATACCACAGTGATATTTGTGCATCCATGTTTATAGCAACCCAGTTTGTAATAGCCAGATCTTGGAAACAACCCAAGTGCCCATCAATCAAAGATTGGATGAAAAAGATGTGGTATTTTTCTACAGTGGAGTACTACTCAGCTATTAAGAAAGATTGCTTCGAGTTTTATAAGTAAATGGACACGACTTGAGACCGTACTCATAAGTGAGATAAATCAAACCCACATGTGTAAATACCGTATTGTCTCCCTAGTGCAAGAAACTGAAAAAAAAATTATGATCCAAAATCTACAATAAATACTATGTAAGGGTAAATAGCAGCTTGAAGAGCAAAATAATTGGAAAGGGAAAAGGGGGAAAGAGGGAAGGGAAAAGGAAAACATATAAATCTGTATATATGTATATATAAGATAACTAAAACAAACATACTGCTGAATGTATTAGATATTGAGTAAGAACAGTTAGTACTCATATGATTAGATCAATTTTACATGTCTATATCTGTTAATATAAACAACCATTTTGAAGTTAACGATATACAGTATTGCAACCATTGTCAAGTTTCTATCATCCTGTTTTGTAAACCTGAAACGTTACTGTAGTGCATTCACTCTAATCATTCGTTTGTCTCTTTTGCTTTTTGTCTTTCTTATATGTGTCTTTTTTCTCTTAAATAATAATAATAATAACAATAATAATAATAAAGAACCTCTGCAGTGGGGGTGGATAGCTGAGACACACTCCCAGGGTTCGGTGCTGCAGCCTTGTGACTGGCTGCATGGAGTTCAGAATCTCTGGTACCCAGGCAGCTAGGTGGAGCATACACTGGAGTGTGGCACCCCCAGGACCTTGCATCTGGCTGCAAGGAGTTCTGAGCCTGTGGAGCGCAGGTCTAGCCAGAGCACACCCCTGGCTTATGGTGCCAGGACCTTGCTCCTGGCTGGGCAGAATTCACAACTTCCAGGTCCTGCTGCATCGTTGTATCCCTTAACTATGGAGCTGGGGCCTTGTACTCTCATGGGCAGAGCTCAAATTCTCCAAGATCCTTTGGCTATGATGGCTACTCCCTGATGAGTGACTCTGGGGTTCTGGGTTGGGCTGGGATTGGGACCTCTGTGTCCTGTGAGGCTGGCTGGGTGTTCCCTTGATGGATTGCACTGGGACTGTGGGCTGAATAGAGCTTGGATCCTCTGTGCAGCTAGTAAGTACTCACTCCCAGAGTGTGGTTCTGGAATCTTCTCCCTGGCTAGTTGGAATTCAGATTCTTCGGGACCCAGGGATCTAGGCAGAGCTCATCCTGGAGTTTGGCACCACTGGGGCCTTGCATCTGGCTGTGAGGAGTTCAGAGTCTCTGGAGCACGGGGTTAGCCAGAGCACACCCCTGGCTTATGGTGCCAGGGCCTTGCTCCTGGTGGGTGGAGTATGCGACCTCTAGCCTTTGTATTCTTTTTAGTCTCATTTTCATTGATTCTGTTGTGATTTCCCTCCTTAATCTTTGTGTGGGCCTGAACTGTTGTTTCTAAAGTATCTTATGGTTTCCAATAATATTACTTATTTCATCTCACTCTTTTCCTAATGTGAGCATTAACTGCAAATGAGCTTTTCCCTCTTAAGACTGTTTTCATACTGTCTTAGAGGTTGTTGTGTGTTGTACATGTATTGTCACTAAGTTTCAGAAATTTTTAAAATTTCTGCTGTGATCTATTGGTTGTTTAGGAGTGTGTTATTAATTTTCCAGTTGCTTCTAATTTTTCCATGATTTCTCCAGTCATTGAATTCCATTTTCATGGCACACTAGCCACACATGGGGTAACTTTGATTTTTTTGTATTTATTTGAGCAGGCTTCATGGACTAGCATGTGATATATTTTGGAGAAAGCAGACTGTACTGCAGAAAGTAATGTATATTCTGTTGTAGTGAGGTGGAATGTTCTGCAGATATCTATTAAGTCTATATGTTCTAAGGTGTGGTTAATTCTGATATCTCTTTACTGTTTTGTCAGTTGATCTATCTCTTTCAGAAAGTGTGGTATAAGATGTCCCACTATAGTTGTTTCAGTATTTACTTGATTCTCATGCTAACAATTATGGTTTTGTAAAGATAGGTGCTGCAGTATTCAGTGCATAAATATTTGTAACTGATATTTCTTCTTGTCCAGTTGTTCCCTGAACTAGTAGAGTAATGATCTTCTTTGTCCCTTCTAATTGATTTTTAACTTGAAGTTTACCATATCTGTGTTTAAAATTTCTCCCCTTGCTTGTTTTCAACATCCTGATACATGATATATTGTTTTCTAACTTTTCATTTTTAGTTTATGAATTTCTTTTTGGATTAGATGAGTTCCATGAATGCAACAGATAGACTGTTGGATTCTGTTTTTTATTCAGTCTGCCAAACTGCACTTCTAATTGAGGTCATTAACACTGAGGTATACTCCTGGGATATATTAATTATGTAGTAACATTGCACTCTGTTGGTAACTCCTTTGTTTTTCTTCTTTTCATCACTTTTTGTTGTTTAGTCATTGGCTTTGCTGAACATTTTCATCTCATGTAAGTTTTTAGCTTTATTGATTTTTTTCATTCCTGTGAAGGATATTCTTAAGTATTTTCTGTAGTGCTGGTTTAGTATTATATATCACTTGAGATGGTTTTGTTCATGAAATAATCTTATTTCTCCATCTATTTTGAAGGAAAGCTTTGCTATGTGTACTAGTCTGAATTTAAATTATTCACTCTTACAGCTTGGAACACTTTACTCCAAATTCCTTTCCTATTTGTGTTTAGAAGCCTGCTGTCATTCTCCTGGGCTTGGTTTTATATATGATTTTATGTTTTTCTGTGATAGCTTTTGAAATTGTGCTTTTTTGTTGGATATCTGACAATTTAATAAGGATATACTTTGGTGGGCTTTTTTACCTTAGTTGTTTGTTGTTCTGAAAGTTTCACTTACTTGAATGCTGAAATCTTTCCTTATATTTGGGAAATTTTGTGCTATGATTTGTATAAGCATTACTAATTCAATATATGTTATCCTCCAGTTTTTTTCCTAACTCCACATAACTCTTGACTCCACATAACTACCTAGTGTCATTTGGTAGCTTCTGGATGGTCTGTTTTTGTTCTCTTATTTTTGCTTTTGTAGCTTCCTTGGATAATTTTCATAATTTACTATTTCATCCTCTATTTCAGACACTCTGTTTTCACACTGGTTATTTATGCAAATTATGAATTCTATACTTTTTATTTTAGGTGTTTCTGTCTGATATCTTTTCAAGGATTCTATATTTTGGTGAATTTGTCATTTGTGTTTTGAACAGTTTTAGTCAGGTCTTTCAATTTTGTATTCATTTTCCCCAAATCCACAATGGGCATTTTGAGTGATATTTTCACAAATTGTTGATTCATTTCCTCTTCAAACTCATCTAGTTTCATCTCTTCTATAACATTTTCATGGAGTTCCACTACCTAGTATTTGGTTTTCTCTCTTTTTGTGCTCCCTTGATCTGCCTTAAGAGAGATGGAAGAACCTGGGTGTCTCCTGTTGCCTTGCTTTCCCATGATCTTGTGTGTATGGATATTCAGGATTTTTTTAATGTGCATGACTCCCAGACAATCCAGATATTGGCACAGAGAGAAAGTCAATTTTCAGCCCCTACTATGTTACCTTAGCTATAGTAGTTAATTCAGTGACAACAATGGTATGAAATGCCATCTGGATATTGACAAACCCCAGAAACCACTCATGAACATCCCTTAACCCAAACACAAAGGACTATGACTTTAGTGAAGACAATTAGGCCACCCACATTGACTTATAGTACTTTAGACCACTAATTTCTGATGGATGTAAGCAGAAGTGCCTGTACTCGAACATACCACTAGACTAAATGAATTTTGGAATGCCCCCTCTGACAATTACACCCTCCAAATCTGATCTCCTACAACACAATACAGGTGCTGTGATCTTTCTGTTCTGATCCTGTGCCTCCCACAAGATCTCAGAAGATCGCTGTTTAGTTTTCATCTTCTCTAAAACTATCTGTCAAGGTTTTGTTTCACGTGGTTTCTGTGGAAGAGTAAGACTTCAATTCCGAAGTGAAATTCTCTTCCTGGGTATTGCTCTCTTCTTCAATCAGGTTGATCTGTTTGTTCTCACCTCTGTTGCCCTGTGCTGTAAAGAACCCAGAAGCAGGGACAGTGTTGGCTGGGATGGTGCACACAACTCTGGGGCCCTCCTGGATTGGCATATGAGGCAGGCAGGGTGGGCTGCAGTGGATACAGAGGCTGATGTCAAGGCACACAGTCCTAAGAGGGTATAACCTTGCTTTTAGTAAATATTTATTGTATGTCAATATTTGGTTTGTCTCTTTAACTATATTAATGCTGCAGATCTTTTTTTCTATTGGTAAGAATATAGTTATATCTTTCAGTTGATTCTTACAGTATGTTAATATCCAATTTAGCCTTGACTATATCATTATTGCTGATTTTTTTCTATCTTCAATGGGGTCATAGTTGTTGATACTAATTGGTTTTGACTGTGGGTCAGCATCTGATTTGCTTTGTGTCATCATTACTGCAGTTTGTTTTCTCTTCTCTCAGCAGCAATAGTGATAAAGCCCACAAAAGATGGTTGAGCACCAGGAAACTTCTCAGGCATTACACTAAGTAGGTTCAAGAGGAGTATAATCACCAAAATTAACTAAAATCAAGGACACATTACAGGGAAACACTATCTAAGTAAAAAGATCTTCAAATCAGTGACATAGGTTTTCTACCCTAAATGATCCTTCATTGTCAGCAAAAGAGCAATGGAAACATGAGAAAGCAAGTCAATTAGATGCCTTCTAAAACCCTTAAATCAGCTGGGCATGGTGGTGCATGCCTGTAATCCCAGTACTCGGGAGGCAGAGGCAAGAGGATCACCATGAGTTCGAGGCCAGCCTGGGGTACATAGTGAGTTCAAGACCAGCTAGAACTACATAATGAAGAGTCAGAGATATAACTCAGTGGCACAGCACCTGCCTGGCAGGTGTGAGGTCCTGATTTCAATTCCCAGTACAAAAAAAAAATTAAATTACATTAAACTAAAAAAAAAAAGAACTACATAGTGAAACCCTGTCTCAAAAAACAGACAAACAAAAAACTAAAACCCTTAACTCTGTAAAAGCTAATTTCAGGAATGCTGAGTAGTAGACATTCACCAAAATCGTAGAAGAAAAATTTCCATATCTGGGAAAAGAACTGAATATTCAAGTGCAACGGTCAAATAGAATCTTAAATATCCACAACTACAAAAGAAATTCTCTATGACACATCATAATCAAAATTCCAGAAATTCAGCAATAACAAAGAATACTTAAACAAGTAAGAGAAAAATAACAACTACTCTAAAAAGACAAACCTATGAGAATAAACTGGATTTTGAAGCACATAGCTTAAAGGCCAAGAGAGATTACAGTGACAATTTTCAAGCACTAAAAGGGCAATTTTCAACCAAGACTTCCGTATATTCTGCAAAACTTTATTTCAAATTTCTTGAAGTAGGATGGGGGATATAGCTCAGAGTGCAGCACCTGCCTGGCAAGAACAAGTTCCTGAGTTCAATTCCCGGTACTCACAAATTTGATGAAGTAAAAAGTTTCCATGATCTAAAGAAATACCTAAAGAAATTCATGACCTCTAAACCAGAATTACAGAAAATACTTAAGGTAATCCTAGACAGAGAAAGGGAGTCCATCAGCAACAAATATCCCAAAGGAAAACACACCTCTAAGAGATGAGTTAAATAAAAAATAAAGGAATCATTGGTAAAAAAATACAATGAGATTTATTAAATAACTCATAATAATGATTCTCAATCTCAATGGCTTTACATCTCCAATTAAAAGACACAGACTGGCAGATTACATACAAAAAATTCAAACATTTTTATACAGACATCTCATCCAAAAAATAACAGACTGAAAATTAAAGGATGAAAAATAATACTCCATCAAATAGAGTCCAAAAGCAACCAGGAATGCCTATTTTATTGTTGGACACAGAATACTTCAAACAAAAACTGATCACAAGAGAAAAACAAGGCCACTACATACTGGCAAAGAAAACGATTTAGCAGAAGATCTGGCAACTGTAAATAAATAAGCATCAAATCTTGCTACATCCAAATTCATAAAGCAAATACTACTGAACATAAAGGACAAATAGATAAGATACAATCATAATAGAGGAAATAGATAATCAACTGCCACAAATTGACAGATCAACGTGACAAAACCTCAATAGTGGAATATCTGAGTTAAACATCATTGGAAAAAGAGAAGAACTTCATAGATATTTAGCATGTTTCATCCAACTGCAGAATATACATTTTCTGAGCAACACATGGAACTTTTTCCAAAATAGACCTTATTTTAGGCCATAAATCATACTTAAATAAATACAAATGAACTATATATTAGCATATTATATTATATGTCATACACTGAAATTTTCAAAATCATGTCAGAATAAAATTAAAAGTCAACAGCAGAATAAAGCAAACTACAGAAATATGTGGGTATTAAATGTGTATTATTGAATTACCAATATATAACAGAACAAATCAAGGAAGAAATTAACAGTTCATAGAACCAAATGACAATGGAAGCACAACAGACCAAAACATGGAACACAATGAAAGCATCCCTAAAAGAGAAGTCTGTAGCTGTGAATTCACACATTAAAACATAGAGCAATCTCAAATAAATATAATAATGTATCTCAAGTTCAGAAAAACAAAAAATAGAAATTGAAAATTAGTGGAAGGAAAGAAATTATAAAGATTAGAGCAAAAATTAATAAATTCAAGACAAAAACAATAAAAAGGATCAAGTAATTAAAGAGTTAGTCCTTTAAAGGGATAAACAAGGCTGCAAGAGTGATAAAACCCTAGCTAAAATTACCAAAGAAGGAAAGTAAAAACTCATATAAATTCAACTCAAAGTGAAAAAGGTGAGATCACAAGGGACAACACTGAAATTCAGATTATGAGGGACCGTTTCAAATACTTATTTTTACCAAGAAATTAGATAACTAGAAGAAATGGCTACATTCCTAGATATATACATTATCAAAATTGAATCTAGAAAATAGAAAACTCTGAAAACACTAATAATAAACAATGAAATGAAGGCAATAATAAAAACTACCAACTAATGAAAGAACAGGCCCCAACAGATTCACCACAGATTTTCTCCTCAACTCCTCAAAGAAATTGAAAGGGAAAGAGCATAACTAAACTCATTCCTGGAAGCTAGCACTACCCTGTCACCAAAACCAGATGAGAATTTAAAAAAAGAAAAAACAGACAAATTTCCTTAGTGAACATAAATGCAAAATTCCTCAACACGTACAAATAGAATACAATACATCATTCAAAAGATCATACAGCATGACAATTCAAACTGTACATAAATCAGTAAAGGTAACTGTCTTAGTTTCTTTTCTTATTGCTGAGACAAAATACCCAACACCCAAAGTTACAGAAATACATGAGGATTAAATAGTGTATTATTGAAAAAGATGAAATCACAATGGACAAGGAAAAGTTTATTTCAATTCACAGTTTGTAGAGGTTTCAGTTGTTAATTGACTCTCTCTAAGGCAGGGAAACCTGGCAGAGGAGCATCACAGAGCAGGCAGGAGGCACCAGCAGACAAGCAGTAGCAGCAGCAGCAACTAGTCTGCCTTTTTCTGTACGTTTATACTCTATCCAGACTACAGTTTGATTGGTGCCACCCATACCCAGCATGGGACACCATTAATCCCAGTACTACACTCTCATTTCACATTCACTTACCCTAATCCAGCCACCTTCAAAACTTTCCACCTATAAGCATGTGAGGCTTTGGAGGACCAACTAGATACAAGCCATAAGAATAATCACTCACATAAATGAAAACAAGGATAAAAATTATATAATCATCAATACCGGCAAGCAAGACCAGTCTGGAAATGAGAGCCATGCACAGGCCACCATCAGACTGGAAGAGACAGATCTCAGCCTCTCTCCATGAGTCAGTACCATTCAAAGACCAGGGGTAGAGAGAACAAGGCCACACCAGCAAGCAAGTCCAGTCTGGGAACCAGCTCCATGTGTGGGCCACCACTGGACCAGAACAGCCTGACTCCGTCCCCTTCTGGCATGTGGGCTGACAAACAAGAAATACTAATACCTCCCTGCTGCCCGCCATAAGTGACCAGCTTATCCAGAGAAACACAGGCTGTGATGATAGCTATCAAAGTGAAATGCAATTGGATAACTGTGGTGCTTTGTTGTTTTACTAACATTGAAGGTCTAGGGCCAGTGGTCTGATCATAGGTGCAGAGGATAGAGATACACAATGTGACATCTGAGGGGATCTCCTTCTGAGGGTTGCAGCCATTGTTGACTCCCTGTGGTCTTGTTTTGAAAGTCCTGTATCATTTCCATTGCTTCGTTTGGTTGGGTTTTATTCTCTTTTGTTTTGTTTGATTATGTCAAATCCAATGGCAGGAGCAGCTATTTCAAAGGCAGCAAGATATATTATGGTGGCAATTTTGGATTTACTATTGGCTTGCTTTGAAGTCCTTTATTGCATTCATTGTTATGTTTTTATTGTTTCTATTCTATTCTATTCTGTTTGATTTTTACCATGTCCAAAGTTATCTACAGCTATTTTGAAGATATCAAAAGGCATTAAGGTAACTATTGTTGATTTTGTAATGTTTTGAAGTCCTGTGTCTCTTACACTGGTTTGTTTTGATGGGTTTTATTCTGTTCTATCTTCTTTTTAAAAAAAGATAGATATTTGTTCATGAACTCTCTGCCTACTCCTATACCATCGAGATTTTTACCTACTCTGTCTTCTAGTAAGTTTAGTGTCTCTGTTTTAATATTCAGATCTTTCATCCATTTTGACTTTATTTTAGTGCATGTTGATATGCATGGATCTAGTTTTAGTTTATGGCATATAAAACCAGTTTTTCCAGCACCATTTGTTAAAGAGGCTATCATTCTTCCAATGTACATGTTTGGCCCCTTTGTCAAAGATGAGGTGGCTAAGTGTGTTTGTAGTTGTGGCTGTATCTTCTAATCTATTCCACTGATCTTCAGGTCTGTTTTTATTCCAGTACCATGCTGATTTTATCACAGTAGCTTTGTAGTATAGTTTCAAGCTGGGGATTGTGATGCCTCTTGCCTTCGCTTTGTTGCCCAGAATTGCCTTTGCTCTTCTAGGTCTTTTCTGGTTCCAGATGAATTTCAGGAATGCTTTCTCTAGCTCTGTGAGGTAGGCAAGTAGTATTTTGATTGGGATTGCATTAAATCTGTATAACAATTTTGAGAGAATGGCCGTTTTCACAATGTTTGTTCTTCCCATCCATAAACAGGGAATATCTTTCCATTTTCTGAAATCTTCAATTTCCTTCTTTAGAGTAATGTAATTTTCACTGTATAGATTTTTACTTCCTTTTTTAGATTGATTCCTAAGTATTTCATTTTTTGGATGTTATAGTGAAGGGTGTGGTTTCCCTTATTTCTCTATCAACGACTTCGTTTTTTCTGTACAGGAATGCTATTGATTTTTGAGTGTTGACCTTGTATTCCGCTACATTACTGCATTTGCACGGGAAACACTTCCCAGAATCAACAACTGGGATCTCATCTTACTAAAAAGTTTTTGCATGTCAAAGGAAATCTCCAACAGAGTAAAAAGAAAACCCACGAATTGAGAAAATATCTTAGCCAATTGTCCATCAGACAAAGGACTTCTATCTAAAATGTATAAAGAATTAAAAGAAATCAGGCCCCTAAAATTCAAGGACCCAATCCAAAAATGGGCATCTGAGATGAATACACACTTCTCAGAGAAAGAAATACAAATGGCAAATAAATATATGAAAAAATGTTCAATATCCATGGTCATTCGGGAAATGCAAATTAAAACAACACTCAGATTCCATCTCACTCCAGAAAGAATGGCCAAGATTAAAAAATCAACCAACAACAAATGCTGGAGGGGCTGTGGGGAAAAAGGAACTCTTCTCCACTGTTGGTGGGAGTGTAGACTGGTGCAACCACTGTGGAAGTCAGTGTGGAGATTCCTCAAGAAACTAGTATTAGAGATCCCATTCAACCCAGCTATCCCACTTCTGGGCATTTTCCCAGAAGAATTGAAAATATCATACCACAGTGATATCTGTGCACCCATGTTTACAGCAACCCAATTTGTAATAGCCAGATCTTGGAAATAACCCAAATGCCCATCAATCAAAGAATGGATAAAAAAGATGCGGTATTTTTATACAATGGAGTACTACTCAGCTATTAAGAAAGATTGCATTGAGACTTTTATAAGTAAATGGACACGACTTGAGACCATACTCATAAGTTAGATAAATCAAACCCACATGTGTAAATACTATATTGTCTCCCTAGTGTAAGAAACTGAAAAAGTATATATGATCCAAAATCTATAATAAATACTATGGAAGGGTAAAAAACAGCTCGAAGAGCAAAAGTAACTGGGAAGGAAAAAGGGGGAAAGAGGGAAGGGAAAAGGAAAAGATATCAATCTGTATATATGTATATGTAAGATAACTAAACCTAACACACTGCTGAATGTATTTGTTATTGAGAAAGAACAATTAATACTCATATGATTAGATCAATTTTACATGTCTTTATCTGTTAATGTAAGTAACCATTTTAAAGATAACGATATGCAGTATTGCAACCATTGTCAAGTTTCTATCATCCTGTTTTGTAAACCTGTAAAGTTACTGTTGTGCATTTACTCTAGTCGTTTGTCTGTTTTGTTTTTTGTCTTTGTTATATATGTCTTTTTTTCTTCTTAAATAAAAAAATCAGAAAATAAAAACGTTAGATAGATAGATAGATATAATTATCACCATAGATGTAAAAAAAAGGCCTGATGAGATCCAACAACCATTTATGAAAAAAACCATGACTAATATAAATACGCAAGGACCTTACCACAAACTGATAAAAGCCATTTATGAGAAAGCCACTGCAAATATTATACTGAATGGGTAAAAACTAAAAGCATTTCCTCAACAATCAAGAATGACACAAGCAGGTCCACTCTCACCAATCTAGTTCAATACAGTTCAACATGTTAACCAGCATAATCAGGCAAAAGAAAGAAATTAAAAGGATACCTATAGGAAAAGGAGTCAGAGTATCCTTGTGCACAGATGGCATAATCCTATACACAGAAGACCCAGAATACTCTTGGAACTAATAAACAAGTTCAGCAAAGTAGCAAGATTCAAATTCAATACACGAAAATCAGCAGTGTTTCTGCACCTCAGAAACAAACCCATTGAGAAAGAAATCAGGAAAATAATCTTTTTCATGACATCTTCAAAGAAGTTACTTAGGAATTACTCTGAAAAGGAAATGAAAGTATCCATCCACCTCCAGTTACTTGCTGCAAACTCTTACAAAAGAGGAAGGAGATCAAGGGATGGATAGAGGGGGAAGGAAGTGAAAGGAGATAAAAAGAATTAAGATGTATTTTGTACATATACCAACTTCCCCCAAAAGATGTAAACATCACATACTATGCACATATACAAATAAAATAAGTTTTTATAAAAGCAAAACGTAAGTTAAATAAGCTTTTCCCATTTATTAAAGAAAAAAAAAGAAGTGAAAGACCTGTATACTGCAAACTATAGTGCTTTTTAAAAAAAGTAATTGAAGAGGATACTAGAAGATGCAAAGACATTCCTTATTCCTGGACAGACAGAATCAATATTGTCAACATGGCCATTTTACTAAGAATGGTACAATGATTTAAAATGATTCCATTTAAAATACCACAAGTAGATTTCACAGACCTACAGAAAATGATTCTAAAATATATGTGGAACAAGAAAAAACTCAGAATAACCAAAGCAATCCTGAGCAACAAGAGCAAAGCAAAAGACATCATAATCTTCAATTTTAGGTTGTAGTGCATAAAATAACATGGCACTAGAACGAAAACAGATGGAAAAGTAAAGCAGAATGGAGGATGCAGAAACAACCCCAGGCACCTTCAGTCATCTGATATTTGACAAAGGGGTCATATACACATGCTGCAGAAAAGATGGCCTCTTTAACAAATGGTGCTAGAAAAACTAGTTATCCACAAGCAAAAGAATGAACATACACGTATACGTCTCACCCTGCACTAAAATAAAATCAAAATGGATCAAAGATCTACATAGAAAACCAGAAATACTGCATCTTCTGGAAGATAAAATAGGTAAAACACTGGAACACAGAGGTATAGGCAAGGACTTTATAAACAGAACACTAATTGCACAAGGAATAATACCAAGAATCAACAAATCGAATAATATCAAATTTAAAAGTTTTGCACACCAAAGAAAATAATCTGCAAAGTGAAGAGAAAACCTACATAATGGAAAACATTTGTCAAATACTCCTTAGACAGAAGACTGATATATAGAATATATGTGGAAATTTTAAAAATTAGACTGCCATAAAAAAGATCTAGTCAGATTTGCAGACTGCCGAGGGAGAGAACCAGGCCTCACCCTCACCTGGGAGGTGATCCCCTCCTGGAAACCAGCACCATGTGCACGCTGCTGCTAGAGTGGGGGCAGCCATACCCAAGTCTCTCCCCGGCAGGGAAATCATATCATTTTCATTGTTTTATTGGATTGGGTTCTATTCTCTTTTGTTTTGTTTGATTATGTTAAATCTGATGGCATGAGCAGCTATTTGAAAGATTGCAAGACATATTATGGTAGCCATTTTCAATTTACTATTGGCTTGTGTTGAAGTCCTTTATTGCATTCATTGTTTTATTTTTATTGTTTCTGCTCTGTTCTGTTCTATTTGATTTTTACTATGTCTGAAGGTATCTGCAGCTACTTGAAGACAACAAAAGGCATTATGGTAACTATTGTTGGTTTTGTAAGGTCTTGAATTCCTGTATCACTTATATTGGTTTATTTTTATTGGTTTTATTCTGTTCCATTTTCCTTGGTTTTATCCTCTTTAAAATAAAAAAAAGATCTAATCAGACAATGATCAATTGAAATGCATACACACCTCTTAAAAGAAGTACAAATGGCCAATAAGTACATATTATATTTTGGGCCTAAATGTTCCCCTAAAGATTTATGTAGTCATAACGGGCTTTTTCAGAGGTGGCTGAATCTAGAGTGTGCGATGCTAGGATTAAGGGTGTGTTGTTACTAAATCAGTAAACTGATTGGTTTGGCACCACTCTAATCTTAGTATCCTGGATACAATATAAGTGGCACAAAGAGACTTATCTTCTCCCATCCTTGCTTGCTTTTGCTGTATTCTGCTTGCCATGAACTGGTTCTCCTCTGTGAGGTCCCTCAGCCAAGACACCCCACTTTGGACCCAGCCAATTATGGACTGAAACCTCTACAAACTGTGAGCTAAATAAACTTTTCATCCCTTAACTTGTGGATGTTGGGCCTTTGATCTCAGCAATGAGAAAAGTAACTAAGGTAGTACATGAAAAAATGTTCAGTATTTTTGCCCATTAGAGAAAGGCAAATGAAAACAATGTTCAAATTCTATTTTACTTTAGACAGAATGGCTATCATCAAGAATAGAGGCTAGTGAAGTTGTGGGGAAAACAAACTCTTCTGCATTGTAGGGTAGAATGTAAACTTGTGTAACCACTACTGGAATCAGCATAGAGATTTGTCAAAAAAAACTAAAACTAGAAACTCCATTTTACCTAGCTATAACTCTTCTGAGTATCTTCAGAAAAGGTTTAATGATATCATTTTACAGTGATACCCATGATTATAGCAGCATAATTCACA
Source organism: Dasyprocta punctata (assembly GCA_004363535.1). Classification (NCBI taxonomy): domain Eukaryota; kingdom Metazoa; phylum Chordata; class Mammalia; order Rodentia; family Dasyproctidae; genus Dasyprocta; species Dasyprocta punctata. The sequence continues at coordinate 17,996 of RJWM01023030.1, read as the reverse complement.
GTAGCTAACCCGTGGAAGTAGCCTTCATGCCCATCAATACATGAATGGATAAAGAAAAATTTTTAAATGTGTTATGTACACAAAATAGAGTGCCACTCAGTCACAAAGAAGAATAAATTTGAGTCATTTTTTGGAAAATGGCTGTATATTGACACCATAATGTTAAGTGAAATAATAGACACGAGGTTAAATTTTGTATGTATTTTCTTATATGTGAATCCCAAGTATAAATTATTTAAAGAGAAAAATAAAAGATGATGCTAAGAAACATGGAGATAAATTTTGGGGATTTGGGAATGAGATCTTGAGATGAGGGAAGACGAGGGGGGAAAAAGGAAAGGGAATTCAAAGGATCAAGAGTATATGTATACCAATTCTTCAAGAGTGTAATGTGTATGTTTATCAATTCTCCAAGTTACATGTAATTATTATGTATCATAAATATATACTACTAACAAAAAATATCATGAAGGAAAGAAGAAAGACACCATATTTTGTGGTAAAGCTTACCCATGTTTATAGGAGCATAATTCACAATAACTAAATCTCGGAAGCAGCTTATATGTCCATAAACAACTGAATGGATGAAGAAAAAGTGATGTGAATCTACCTATACCCTTATAGATGATATAGATATAGATATAGATGATATAGACATAGATGATCAGCTACAAAGAAGGATAAATTTCAGTCATTTGTAGGATTGTAGGAAAATGGATATAGCTTGAGACCAAAACACTAAATCAGACACAAAAGGTTAAATATCATATGGTCTCTCTTATCTTAGAAACTCAAAATATAAATAATTTAAAGATCAAAATAAAAAAAGATAGGAAATAGGAAGATAGATTTTTATGAAGATGTGAAAGGAACCTGAAGATGGGGAGAGGCAGGAGGGCAGGAAGGGTAAGTGAAAGTAAAAGGAATCACGATATGATATTTGTGTTTGCTAATTTCTCAAGATAAGCATAATTTTTATGTGTAGTAAACATATACTAAAAAATTTTGAAATAATAGAAGGACCTGGTTTCACAATTTGGGAGGCCCAGTGCAAAAAGAAAATGAAAGGGTCCCATGTTTAAAAAACCAAGAAAAAAGTGTCATTAAGAGCACTGACTTAGTCTGTTTTATGCTGCCATAACAAAACACTTGAGACTGGGTCATTTACAAGGAATAGAAATTTACATTTTACAATTTTGGAGGCTGAAAATGCAAGATCAAGATGGGGGTAGGTTCAGTGTCTGATGAGTATACTGTTCCAGCATCCAGTAGTGCCTTGGTGCCTTATTCTCTGGAGGAACACTGTCACCTCATGTGGTGGAAGGGACCAATGGGCCAAAAAGGATCAACTCCCTCCATCAAACTTTTTGGAAAGGACACCTAATTCCACACACGAGGGTATCAGTCAATGGCTCCACCTCCCAATGCATCGGAGGCTCCACCTCCCCATGCACTGCAAGTTCCACCTCCTAAAAGGTTCCACTTCCCAAAGGCTCCCACTGCCCAATGCACTGGAGATTAAATTTTGACATGAAGTTTTGAGGGCACACAAACATTCAAACCACAACAGTCACTGAAACATAAAGCTTTTTGCTTTGTTCCATGTGGTCTCTTTATTTATGGTGTTTATATGCCATTTAATGTGTCTCTAAAAAAAATTAAACATTTAAATTATTTTTAAAAACAAGTTGAAATTCCTGCCATAGCCACAGTGGTATAATATCCATACTTGTGGGAATCAGGGCTTTGCCACAGCAGGAGACACAGTAACAAATTCCTTCCTCCATTCTAAGACAGAAAATAAAAAAAAAATGTCCATTCTATCTACATGTGTCTTCACACCATAGATTGTCCATTGTGCCACAATAATCATCCTGTCAGGTTTTTTTGGTTTTTTTGTTTGTTTTTTGTTTTTCTGTTGTTACTGTTTGTTTGTATAAAGAATCGAATTTAGGACCTCGTGCTTGCCAGACAGGTACTGTGCTGCTGAGCCATACCTCTGGATCTGTCAGGTTTTGAAATAAACTCAGCTCTAACCTACTTCTACTTTTTAACTATAAAGTTAAATGGTGACAGTAGCAGTGAAACCCCTGCCCCATGCAAGCAAGGAGGCCCTTTCTAGACAGGTAGTAACCCTCACCCAAGATGAGCAAACAGGCCTGCTCTGGAGGCCTCATGTACTCATATGTGGAATTTTTCAAAGGTTATTGGATCATGGGGTTTCTACATTCCCAGTGGATTAGTGCACTGATGAGTTTATAGCTAAATGTGTTGTTAGGAGGTGCGGTCTGGTGGGAAGAGGTGGCTCACTGTGTGCATGACTCTGACAGTTGTACCTCCCTCCGTGCCTCCTTCCTTTGGTCCCACCTTCCAGGCTCACATGATGCAGGTAGTTCTACTCTACCATGTCCTGCCATGGTGTCTTGCCTTACAGCCTACTGAGCATGAAATGAAACATGAGCCAAAGTAAATCTCACCTCCTTTAAATAGTGGATACTGAGTATTTTGTCCTAGCAACAAGGAAAGTGACAAAGACAGTCAGTCTGAGTCTAGAACCTAGCTTTTCTACAGTCTCAGCCTTAAAGCTGTCTCCCTTCCAGGAAAAGTGTGAATTCTTGGGAGGAGCCTATGGAGCAACCCTCTCCTGCTACAGGGCCTCAAAGGGGTGGAGGCGCTGTGATCATATCTCCACTTTTGCATTCCCAGGCCTCCAGGCAGCCTGTTCATCTTGGCATCTCTGTACCTTTGACTTTGAACTCTGTTTTCATGTAGTAGTGGCTGAATCCAAAGTGTTTCATGTGGCCCAGTCCTTATTTAACTGTAAAATGGAAGTAATGTCCCAAGGCAGAACTAGGGACCAGTTGATAAAGGGGTGCATTTTGTGTAGGGAATTTCAAAACTAAACCCAATTGACAATAAACTGAATTTTTATTCTCCCTATAAAAACTTTAAGACTGTCAGTGGCAGAACTGCCCCCAAAATAATCTCTTGGTTCAATTTTTTAAACAATGCCTGCATTAATAGCTGAGTAGTACTCCATTGTATAAAAATACCACATATTTTTTATCCATTCTTTGATTGATGGGCACTTGGGTTGTTTCCAAGATCTGGCTATTACAAACTGGGTTGCTATAAACATGGGTGCACAGATAGCACTGTGGTATGATGTTTTCAATTCTTCTGGGAAAATGCCCAGAAGTGGGATAGCTAGGTTGAATGGGATCTCTAATCCGAGCTTCTTGAGGAATCTCCACACTGACTTCCACAGTGGTTGCACCAGTCTACACTACTCCCACCAACAGTGGAGAAGTGTTCCTTTTTCCCCACAGTCCCTCCAGCATTTGTTGTTGGTTGATTTTTTAATCTTGGTCATTCTTTCTGGAGTGAGATGGAATCTGAGTGTTGTTTTAATTTGCATTTCCCGAATGACCATGGATGTTGAACATGTTTTCATAGATTTATCTGCTATTTGTATTTCTTTCTCTGAGAAGTGTGTATTCATCTCAGATGCCCATTTTTGAATTGAGTCCTTGAATTTTAGAGGCCTGATTTCTTTTAATTCTTTCTACATTTTAGATAGAAGTCCTTTGTCTGATGGACAGTTGACTAAGATATTTTCCCAGTTCGTGGGTTTTCTTTTCGCTCTGTTGGAGATTTCCTTTGTCATGCAAAAACTTTTTAGTAAGATGAGATCCCAGTTGTTGATTCTGGAAAGTGTTTCCGGGGAAGTTTGATTTTTGTTCTCTAGCTGTACTACTCAGCTATTAAGAAAGATTGCATTGAGACTTTTATAAGTAAATGGTCACAACTTGAGACCATACTCATAAGTGAGATAAATCAAACCCACATGTGTAAATACTGTATTGTCTCCCCAGTGTAAGAAACTGAAAAAATATATATGATCCAAAATCTATAATAAATACTAGGTAAGGGTTAAAAACAGCTCGAAGAGCAAAAGTAATTGGGAAGAGAAAAGGGGGAAAGAGGGAAGGGAAAAGGAAAAGATACAAATCTGTATATATGTATATGTAAGATAATTAAAACAAACACACTGCTGATTGTGTTCGTTATGAATAAAGAACAATTAATACTCATATGAGTATTAATTGGATCAATTTTACATGTCTGTATCTATTAATGCAAACAACCATTTTGAAGATAACAATATGCAACATTGCAACCATTGTCAAATTTCTATCCTGTTTTGTAAACCTGTAATGTTACTGTTGTGTATTTACTCTAGTCCTTTGTTTGTCTCTTTTGCTTTTTTCTTTGTTATATATGTCTTTTTTCTCTTAAATAAATAAATAAATAAATAAATAAATAAAAACAATGCCTGCATTTACTATTGAGTATCAATACTACCTCTTTCATTTCAAGTTCATGAGCTTCTTGAATTCATCCTTCAATACCTGTTGCATTCCAGTGGAAGTTGAGCAACCCACTCCTAACATCCATGTACTCAAGGTCATGCTTTCTATTCCATACATCGTTGGACAGCAAGATACTAACATCCTGAAACAGATTTCCATTGCTCTGTGTACCTGTGTTCATGTGTCCCTGAATCTGAACAGTATATCTGAACATAACAATAACACAACAGCATGGTGACTGACAGGATGAGAAGCAGAGTTTTGTGTTGAGAAATGTGGGAGCTTCTGGAATCAATGGAAACCCCGAGCCAACCCTGGGAAATGAGCAGAAGTAGGAGGATTCAGGAGGATGCAAGAATGTAGGGAGCACAGGTGCAGGTAAAACTTCTGATCAGAAACTTCCAGCTGGGCTTTAGCTGCTGTCTTGCATGCAAAATCCTCCTCTGTCCCCATTGCACTGGCTCAAGATCCTGATTGGGCACATGTTCCCACCAGGTAGACTCTAGTCTTCTAGGCTTCCAGTGGAGAAAGTGTGTGCTAGAATCACTAACACCATGCACTAAGAGAGAGCTAATCCTCCCTTCAAATATATCATCTGCCCTCTGGAAGTGGTAGACTGAAAGCTCACAAAGCATACCCTTAGTTTTTCCTTTTTCCATTTCTGTGGCATGGGCCAGAGTCAGACCCTTTCCAGGGAGAAGTAAGAGAAAAGTTCTCAAAATACCAGCTGGACTTTAAAAACTCGACATCTAAATTGGGAATCATGGCACAAGCCTGTAATCTTAACACTTGGGAAATTGAGACAGGAGGACTGTCACAAGCACAAAACTGGCCTGGTTTACATAGTGAGTTCAAAACCAGATTATACTACATAGCAAGACCCTGTCCTCCCCAGGAACCCAACAAATAAAAACAAACAAATAAAACTTGACTTCTAGATTTAATTCTGTGATGGAAAGGGCCTGACCTTTTTTTTCTTATGATATGGTGTGAGGAGGGTGGAAATGAAAAAAGAAAATGCAAGCATGTGTACTGAACATTTCACATTTATCCATACTAAATTATAATGAGACTCCTTGGAGGAGTCATTTTTACTATTTTTCAGCAGAAATGTTGAGGCCCTCAGGACTCAAATTGGATTACTCATGACTTCATTTAGGGTAGTTTTGACATAACTATCAGAAGTTAGTGGTAGTTAAATTAAAAACTCAACTGGATGGAAATGGAGCAGGGGCTGATAGAACTGAAGGGACAGGCAAATGAGTCAGGTTTGGGAAGGCAGAAACCAGGATTTCCCTGAAGATTTGACTAGCAAAAGCCAGTGGTACATTCTAGGGAAATTATTCCCAGGATTTCCAGTACTATGGCATTGTGGTTCAGACTTTAATTTTGGGAAGGGTATGACTTTTCAAAACATCTCATGGGACAGTCTCACACAGCCCTGTCCTAAGAAGGGCCCCAACCTGGGTTGCATGCTTTGAATGCTCTGTCATTGCAATATTGAAATTCCTAATAATTTTGAAAATGTGTCACCACAAATGAAGTGCCAAACTTACCTTGCTCTGGTGAGTACCATGCACTTTTACTGACAGTCCCATCTCAATTACATATGATGGTGATTAGTTTTCTAAATCAATACTGAATGACACCATCATATAAAGCATGAACATCCAGCCTATTGGCTTGCCTGGACCATGTTGAGTATAAAGGAGTTGTGTTGTGCTACATACAAAATATATGAGGCATCATTTAAAAAATATGGTTAATGGTTAAAGTTTTCAAAATATTGCAATAAAGATCCATTGGTATTCATCCCTTTCAAAATACCCCCCTTTGCTTTCTGGACTTATCTCATTGTTCTTGTCACACTCTGAAGTAGTTATGAAAGTCCTCTACTATGAGTGTTTTTAGTTGTGCTGACATGGCTGCCTCTATCTCCTGAATCAATTGAAAATGTTTATTTTTCATGGTCTTTTTGACTGTGGGGAAGAGCAAAAACTCTTAGGGTACCAGAACTGGTGAATAATGTAGATGAGGGCACTCTGTGATGTTTGTATTAGACAGAAATTATCACAAATGTTTTGTCAAGTCAGTGTGATCAAAAGATTTGTTAAATATTTAAATTTTTAAAAATTCTTAACAAGATATTAGCAAATAAAATGCAGCACATTATCAGAAATATGATACATCATGATCAAGTAGGTTTCATCAGAAAGATGCAAGGATGATTCAACATACATAAGTCAATAAATGTAATACATCACATAAACAGGGTTGTGGTGGATTAACTAATGATCAACTTGTAACACCCAGCTGAAATGAATCAACATGTTGCTGGGTATGGAAGGCCCACCTGAGAATTTTTGCCAACAGCACAAAAAGAGAACTGAAGGGGAAGATGGGGTGCTGTTGATTCTCCTAGAGAAGCTGTTCATGTTGCTTTTCCTGATATGAATGCAACTGTTCTCAACATTGGAGAAGCTCAAGTCCTTGCTGTCACTGAAGATGGCTGTGGTTCTTTTTGGGGGGAGCTATGGTCCTTACTTTGAGCATCACTTCCTGGCTCCAGTGCAGATCCCTTATTCTGCTGGCACAGATCCTTCATCTTGCTGGTGCAGGCTTTCTAGCTTCCATCACTGACCTGTGGGACTTTCCAGTGCATATCCTTGATACAGATTTGCATGAGACATTGTTGTGGGATCCAGGCCTACAATTAGATTCATAGAGGAAATTGCCATGGGATCCAGTCACTCAGCTGGATTCTTTGGGTCTCTAATGTGTGGAAAGATCTCCCACACTCTTGTGTTTGACTTCTTGGTTGAATATTATTAAATAATCCTATAAATTATGTGCCCTGTACTAAATGTTTTCCCCTGTAAACCCTGACTACAACAAGGACCAAGGTCAGAAATCATATGATTATATCAACATATGCAGCAAAGGCTTTTGACAAAATCCAACACCCTTTCATGATAAAAGCTCTGAAGAATACAGGTATAGAAAGACCATAACTGAATATGACAAAGGTCATTTATGACAAACCAATAGCCTACATCATACTAAGTGGGGAAAAACTAAAAGCATTCCCCTCAAAATCAGGAACAAGACCAGGATGGCCACTATCACATCTTCTATTAAATCCAGTACTTGAAACATCAGTCAGAGCAATAAGGCAAGAGAAAGAAATAAAAGGAAAATATATAAGGAAAGGAGGAACTCAAATTATCATTATTTGCAGATGATATGATACTCTTCATAGCACACCCAAAGAACTCCACCAAAACACTCTGAGAATTAACAGAAAATTTCAGCAAAGTAGCAGGATACAAGATCAGCACAAAAAATCATTAGCATTTGTGTACACCAACAATGAACAGAATGAAAAAGAAATGGAAATAATACCACTGACAGTACCTTTAAGAAAAATGAAATACCTAGCAATTAACCTAACCAAACAAGTGAAAGACCTCTACAAAGAAAACTACAGTACTGTGAAGAAGATTGAAGACAGCATCAAAAAATTGAAAGATGTCTGTCTTGGTTACTTTTCGCTCATTGCTGAGACAAAATACCTGATGCCCAAATTTAGGGAAGGAAAGGTTTATTCTTACAGTTCCTTGGGAGTTTCAGTTCATTAGTTGGCTCCAAGTCAGCATGGGGTGGCAGGGCTGCCATTCATGGTGGCTGCAAGCTGCAAGGCGCGTTGGCAAGAGAGAGAGAGAGGGCAGAAGCACGGAAGTGCAAGAGGAAGACCCGCCTTCCCTTACACTGTATCTCAGCTCCACCCCTGGGCAGGTGTAGCAGTCACATCATTAATCCTGGCACTAGACAACAAACTGATCACAAGCGTCAGACTCAGCCCCATCAAAAGTACATGAGGACTTGGGGGTACATAGCATATCACCCAATACAATGTCCTCTGTTCCTGAATAGACAGAGCCAATACAGTCAAAATGACTATGCATTCAAAATTGCTGTACAGAGTCAATGCAGTCCCAATCAAAATATCAATATCATACTTTACAGATCTAATGAAAACAATTCTAAAATTCATATAGTGCCAGAGGAGACCCAGAATAGCACAAGCAATTTTGGGTAATAAAAGTAAAGCTGGAAGCATAGTTATACCTGACTTCAAGCTAACTATACTACAAAGCAACAGTGATTAAAATAGTGTGGTACTACAACAAAAACAGACGCATGAATCAATAGAACAGAATTGAGCATACGGAAACCTCCCCAGACATATACAACTATTTGATCTTTGACAAAGGGACCAAAAGAGTATGTTAGAGGAAAAATACACTACTCAACAAGTAGTGTTGGGAAAAATGGTTGTCTGTTTGAAGAAGGTTGAAACTAGAACTTTATCTTTCACCATATACTAAAATGAAATCAAAATGAATCAAAGACTTAATCATTAAATCTTCTGGAAGATAAAATAGGCAAAACATTTGAAGACAAAAGTGTAGGAAAGATTTTCTACACAGAACCTCAATTACACAAGAAATAACAGTAAAAATCAGCAATTAGGATTATATCAGACTAAAAAACTTCTGTACAGCAAAAGAATCAACCATTAGAGTGAAGAGACAGTATCAGAATGAGAAAAAATTTTGCCAGATACTCCTCAAACAGAGGACTAATATCTAGAATATACAAAGAACACACAAATTTAAACCATCTGAAATTAAAGACCCAATCAAGAAATTCACAAGTGAAATGAACAGACACTTCACAGAGGAAGAAATACAAAAGGTCAAGTATATGAGAAAACGTTCAACATCTCTGGCTATTAGAGAAATGCAAACTTAATGCTAAGATTGCATCTTATTTCAGAAAGAATGACAATCATTAATAAATCAAACAAATACAAATGCTGGTGTGGCTGTGGTGGAAAAGGAATCCTCCTTCGCTGTCAGTGGGAATATAAACTTGTCCAACCATTACAGGAATCAGTAGGGAGATTTCTCAAAGAACTAAAATAGAAATGCCTTATGATCCAGCTATTCCTCTGCTAGCTATCTTCCCCAAAGAACTTAAGTCAACATACTACAGTGGTACATTCATACCAATGTTTATAGCAGCACAATTCATGCTAGCTAAATCCTGAAAGCAGCCTGTATACCTATCAACAAACAACTGAATAAAGATAATGTGTTATCTAAAATAATGGAATGTTACTTGGCTATAAAGAATGACAAGTTTAAGATATTTTGTAGGAAAATGAATGCACCTGGGAAACATAATATTGAGTGAAATAAACCAGACACACAAGTTTAAATACTGTATGATATCTCTTATTTCAGTGAGGCAAAGTACAAACAAAGAAAATGGTAAAGGGTGAATAGAAGGAGACAAGGGGATGGATCTCTTGCAATAGGGAAGCTGTCCAAGAGAAAAAGGGTGAGAGATGAGGAGGAGGGGAAGGAGAAACAAGAAGAATAAGATATGCTCTGCACAGGAACTTAATAACCCCAATTAATAAAAACATTATATTCCATTTCATAAGCTAAGACTAATAATATCAACAAGAATGGAAACTATAACATATAACTATTCTCCAAGGCAACTGTAAACTACATGAACTGCATACAGTTACAAATAAGATAAAAATAAAATAAAAAATATTGTAGTAAAGGGCACATTGCCATTAATACCATTTCAACAACACTGAAAACATTTCCTTTCTTTGAATACACTTATCCCATGGTTTTTGGCAATTTGTATTTTACTGCAATAAGTTTTTAAAATTTAAATATTCACTGTATTTTTATCATCCTTTGTATGATATAAACTGTATAAGTAACAAAACTCACTTTTAAAGTTAAATTAATTTATTGAATTACTTTATGAAAGAAAATAACAAGCTAAAGTTTAATAGTTAAAAAGGAAACTTACACGTATGCTTAATAACAATAAACATCTGTCTTCGCAGGTACGCATGTAGGTACATGCATATACTGTCATCAGTACTCACTGAGTTTTACTTGCCAAGCTGTACAAGTGTGTGTAATGTCTTTTATGCTCAAATTTCATTGGGAACGACTGTGTGTTGCAGGTGTGTAGACATGTATAATGCCCTCCCTTACACAGACTTCTGAAAATGCCTTCACAGTCTGTGTTTGAGTACTGCATCATAGAGCAGCGAGAAATATTACTAAAAATCCCATAATACTATTAAAAGTTTACAATGTTGTGAGGTCATATTACTAGCTGACTAGGCAGACACACAAAACCATAGTGTTTTCTCTGCCCTGACTTATTAGCCCAGCATCCCCAAATGCATCATTATCCCTTTCCATACAGTTTTAACCTTAATCCCTTTCATCCAAGTTTCACTGACCAGAAGTAGTCATGGAATTTAAACTGTATAAGGGACCATAAAGTGCAGTGCTCAGTATTCAAAGATGAGATCTAGTCAGAGCATCATTCAAAGAGTATCTAGTCAGCCTCTGTCACAGTCAACATGCAGATAACTGTAATCTGCCCAAATTTTGTATTATATATTGTAGAATGATCATCAAGAGGTGAAAAATGGATAGCAGTTGGGATCATGAGTGAAATGAAACAAAATCATAAAACAAAATAAATTTAGTGCCTCATAAACACATGATCATGAAATGCTTTCAAGTGATGATTATTATTGATATGACTCCCTGTATTGGAGGTAAAAAAATTTAAAATAGGTATTGTAATTTAAAAAACTCTCAGTAAGTGCATAAGTGATCAGCAAGACACGAAAGGGAAAAAAACAAATGAATTAGAAGTTTAGACAAATTAAGATTTCTAGACTCTAGTAAAGAGACTTGGAGATATAAACTTTTAACGTTCTGGAAAATATGAAATAGAACTTACAAAAATTTAAAGACAGTGAGGTATTTCAGCATATGACTAATAGAATGAAAACAAGACAAATATGGTAGAAGCAGCAATTATGCAGATAAATGAAGACATGTGACATATAGAATGAGAAGCCTCAGCATAAACAACAGGATGAAAATGACTGGAATAGAAAATATGAAAAAGAACTTAAAAGAGAGCAGTAGAAAGTGAAGAAAAGAAAAAAATCATAGACCATCAGAAAATAAAACAGATTATATTCAATGGAACAGGAATCATAATGCTAGCCAAATTCTCAAGAACAATGTTTTCCAGAAAGAAATGGAATATCCTGGACCCTTACCTGATGTAAGCAACAAAGCCCATGCTGGATATGTTACACTTCTTCCCCTGACTTGAGCAAACAGGCTTGTACCACACAAGGCTTTTCCCTCATGTGTGCAAGCAGGTCTGTGCAGTACATGACCCTTTCCAATACAAAGGCAAGACCAACCACCAACTCCAAGCTGCTTCTACATTTTGCTTCTCCTTGGTGTGAGACAGCAGAGTCGAGGACTAACCAACCAACACGAACCTAGATATGGACAATGCCTGGTGAGAGAAAGTAGCAAACAGACCACAACATTACGCCCAACAGTCCACTTGAACCCCTACCCTGCAGCACATATTCAGCAGAGATCAGAGGGTTGATAGCATTTCTCATCTACCAATGTGAACAAGGACACACATTGATTTAGACCAGTGGTGGCAAACCTAAGGTATACATGCCACAGTGGGCTGTTTGTATCACTGAAAACTCTAAAAGCTTCACCATCACTGGTTTATGCAGCAAATAGAATCTGGGCCAAACAGACATAAGGGACTTTGGTCCAGGGAGGACATCTCAAAAACCCTTAGGCTCTAAATCTAGGTGGAGAGTGTTGTGACTGGCTGGATCCCATGACTAAAACTCTTGGAAAGGAACTACTTACCCCAAAATGCAGGAATTTTTTTCTTTAACTGATTCTTTTTTAATGATTTTACTTTTTATTATTTTCATCTTTCCATCATTAGATTTTTTGAGGGTTGGGGTGTTTCTCCCAAATTCTGGCCTGAATTCTGTGCAACTCCATTTCTTATAGCACCATTGGCCCTGTTATGGCTTGTATCTAGATGCCCTACCCACCCCCACAAGCCTCATGTGGTCATAGATAGGTCCTTTTGAAGGTAGATGGATCTAGGGTGTGTGATTCTGGGATTAAATGTATGATGCTAGGGTGACCCATCCTGGGTGTGGGTGGCTCTGTCCAAAGGGCAGGTAACCTGGATGAAGTATAAAGGTAGACTTGGTTGTTGCTGCTTTTGCTTCTTCTGCTGCTGCTTTGCTGCCTTCCACCTGCCAAGAAGTGTTTCTCCTTTGCAATAATCATCTGTCATGCCACCCTGCCTTGGAGCCAGCCAGCTATGGACTAAAACCTCTAAAAACTGTAAGCTGAAATAAACCTTTCCTCCTTTAACTTTGGGTGTTTGGCATTTTGTCTCAACTATGAGAAATATAACTAAGACAGGCCCCAATCTCTCATGCCAGTAGTAAAGTGCTCCTTAAATGAACACCTTTTGTCCATGTAGCCTGCCTATAGATCATTTGCAACAGCTGCCAGTGATTTTAGTCCATGAATTCTTCACCCGTCATGACCTCTTGCAGGCCAGGCTTCATAAATTGTTCATTAAATCAAGTGTTAATTGAAGGCTTATGAGACAAGAATGACAATAAAAATGATGACAGTTAAGAATGATGACCCACACAAAAGCAAAATAAAATTGCAGTCACCAAAATTCAGAAAATGTTTCTTTATTTTACACAACTGCATTAAGTTAAACTGTTACAACACAAGATATTAAGTCACAAAAATTCATATTAGAAACAACCATGTCCACTTGTTATCAAGTCCACACATTATTCATATGCTATGTCATTTGGCAATAAGTATCACACATGTCCTTACCCCTTGTTCAAAGGTGCCCACTTGAGTTTTTATAAATACTTAATTATAATTTATGTTATCATTTATTTTAAGTATGAATGTCAATATTTATTGATATTTAGTGATATATGAATATTATTATTTATAATTTGATACATCTGTCATGTGTTACAATGGACATATTAAATTCATCCATCTGGCTGATGATTTTTTATTTTAAGAGAATAAAATAAAACAAAACATAACAGAACAAAGCAAATCAGAACAGAACAATGCAAGCAGCACAGGACTTCACAACAAGACAACAGAAAATCAGCAGTGACTACCATAATGTCTCTTGTTTTCTTTGAAACAGTTGTCCATACCTTCACATATGAGACAATCAAACAAAACAAAATAGTATAAAACCAATCAAAACAAAAGAATGAAAGCATTATGGGGCTTCAAAACAAGACAATAGGAAATCAACAATGGCTACCATAATGTCTCTTCTCTGTCCATACCCTCATACCCAATGAAATCAAATAATAGAAAACAGACTAAAACCAATCAAAACAAAGAAATGAAAGCATTACAGGACTTCAAAAACAGATAGCGGGAAATAAACAATGGTTACTATAGTGTCTTGTTTTCTTCAAAATAGCTGTTCAAAACATTACACATAGTAAAATCAAACAGAATAAAACCAATTAAACAAAAGAATGAAAACATTATAGGACTTCAAAACTAGATAATAGGAAACCAACCATGATTACTCATCAGTAAAGTGACAGATAAACTAATATCTGGTAATAAATTTTTCTACACTTTAAACCATACAAAAAGCAACTCATAGTATAGTGAAATGGAAAATACATATTTAGTGGAATGAGAAAATAACAGTTTGCTGTTAAAAGTAGAGAACTGAAAAGGATAGCAAGGACATTAATTATAAGTGAGAAGAGGGAAACGGCTGTAGACTGGTGGGTGTTCTTGAGGAGTAGCCACACTAGTTGGAACTGAAGCAATGCTGGGTGGTGGTAAGTAAAGAAAATCTGGCTGAGTCATTAAGGTTTTGAGCATACAGATCAACAGAACTAATCACATTTCAGGGGGAAAATAAATGAAATAGCAACTTTGCTGTATTATACAAATCTAGCTCAAGTCTTTGATGATCAGGGATCTAGAAAAATCCACATGCAACCTACAGCAAGTCATATAAAAGCAATGGTCACAGATCACCTGTATATCATTAGGATGTTTTACCATGGCAAGGAGTAAACAATTCACTCAAATCAGCTCAAATTGTGAAGAAAGTATTATCTTGAATAATAAAAAGTTCAGAAGTTGGTAATGATACAGATTTAGTCTTTCAAGTATCATGGAGAACTAGGTTTTATCATTTTTTCTTTCTGCTGTCTGTAATGTCCACTTTGTGCCAAGACTTCCTCCCTTCTGATTTGCAAAGTGACTGCTAGTAGTAGTACTAACATTTCATCTCCATCGTGGATTAAGGCAAGCTTTCAATAGCCAACTTTTTTGAATTAAAAATTTTATTTTAATAGAAAGGTATATTTAGATGCCTTTCTAAAAAAGAATACAGAAATAATCTGTATGCTTTTTATTTAATTTACCCCAATGTTATTATCTCACAAACATATAATGCACTATCAAAGCCAGGATATATACGTTGATACAGTCCACTGATAATGTACAGATCTCCCCATTTTTACCTCCAGATGTGTTGTGTGCCTCTGTATATGATTTTGTGTTTAGTTCTATTCAATCTTTCCAGATGTATAAGATCACGTATCCACTACTAAAGTGAAAATATAAAATGTTTCTATTCCTAAAAGTATCTCACTTGTTTTTTTATACTGTTGCCCACTTCTCTGTCCCTTACTTCATCCATAAACCATAGCAAGATAATTTTGTATTTCAAGAAAGGTAAGTAAATGGAATCATACAGGATGCAATCTTTTGAGAATAACTTTTATTTTAATTGTACATAAAGCCCTTCAGATAAATCCAAGTGGTTATGTGCATCAATAGTTCAGTCCATTTTTATTTCTCAATAGTATTTCATAGTATGAATATTAGCATGGTTTACTGTTTTATTCATCTTTGTAGAGCTAAAATTTTGCATTTTGATTTGTTTTTCAATGTTAACTTGATCTTGCATTTTGAACTAAAGTTTACTTGTTTACAGTGTATTATCCATTTTTATGCAACATCAGATTCAATTTGATAATATATTGTTGAGAACTTTTGCATCACTGCCAACAATTGATATTGATCTGTTGTTTTGTTTTCTTTTAATGTCTTTGCTAATTGTATCATCAGTGTAATGCTGGCCTCATAAAATGAACTAGTATATGTTATATTTTATCATAATCTTTGCATATCATTGGCATTATATTATGCTGTATAATGACTGAATTCATTATGGTTTAAATCTAAAATATCCACCAATGTCATGTGTTTGATTAGATCATGGGGATGCTAAACTCACCAGTGGATTGGCCAACCCATGAGTGCAGTAATGAAATGTGCTGTTAGGAGGTGGGATCTGCTTGGAAGTGAGTCACTGGTGCCATGACCTAGAATGGTGCATTCTTGTCCTCATCTCTGCCCTTTTCTCTGTTTCCTGGATACCATGGGTTGAACAGTTTTCTTCCTCCATGTCCTTTCACTATGCCATTTCTTCCTTGAAGACAACCAATCACAGACTAAACCCTCTAAAAACCATGAACCAAAATAATCTTCTTTCTTCTTATTGTAGGTGTTGGGTCTTTTATTCCAGTGACAAAAAAGTGATTAATACAGAATTTATCAATAAAGTTCCATACAAAGTATTGAGGGCTTCCTAAGGATTATTCAAAAAAGAATGTTCATGGTTTTCAAATGATTTGTTCTTCCCCAAATGTTGAAGAATCACCAATTATTTATTTGTATGTAGCCAGTGTTCCAATTGTTCTTTGTTTTTATAATATTCCTTAGTCAATAATCCAACGGGTTCCCTGGAACAGGTTGAAAAGTCCTAAAATAAATTCTTTCCCATGTCTGTGGGATTTAGGGTCAATCATGATTCAAAATCCTTTTGCTTTCTGCGAAAATACTATGTTTCATTGCCCATTACATGCATTGAGGAAAAGAAAATGCATCCTCATATAAGCAAGAATAATTTGTACTGGGGCTAGGGTGTTGTGTTGATGGAGTTTTGTCCAGTGGTAGGGTGGTATTAGTTGTCAGCTGATTGTAATAAGATTTAAGTCATTTTTCTAGGCTCTTGAGACAATTTCCCTCTCAATGCTCTCATCAAATGTCTTGGTTACTTTTCTCTCATTGCTGACACAAAATATGTGACACCCAAAATGAAAGAAGGAAAAGTTTACTTAGCTGACAGTTTTTGGAGGTTTCAGTCCCTACTCAGCTGGTTCCAAGGAAGGGTGGCATGGCTGAAGAGCAGCTGTTCATGGCAGCTGTGGCAGACACCAAAAGGGGCAAGAGCAAAAGGGCAAAAGGGAAAAGCATGCGTCTTTCCCTTCCTTATGTTGCATGCTGGCTACCTGCCCCTGGACAGGTACAGCACTCACACGACCAGTCCCAGCACTAGACAATGAACCAACCACAAATGCTAGATTCAGCCACCTCCAAGACTGCATAAGGCTTTGAGGGGACACCCAGACACAAACAAGCCATAACATCAAATAACCACTCATCTGCTTTCTATAAGAGGTGTTGTTATATAGAGAGAGCAGAGGGCTGAGAGAGATGTGATTTCTTCCCAATTCCCTTATGGAATGATCTCAGAGTAATAGCTGACATTTGTAGGGGAAAAAACAACAATGTCCATCAGTGACATTTCTGTTCATAGGGCTAAGTAACATGATATATTCTCTGGTAAATCTCAGACTACTGACAACCCTAACATTCTCTCTTCCACCAGAGGTTGCTGCCCGTAATAATAAGCGTATCAATATAATGAAGCAAAAATAAGCAAGCATGCATGCATTTATGGAAAGAACCAATACAAGAACAGAAAAAAAGGAGGAAAATATGACCGTGCCGGTGTCTACATCCATTCACAGGTCTGTATATGCATCATGCATGATCTTAGGCTGTAGAATTTCTCCTAAAAAGAAAAGCAGAGGGTTAGCTTCTTCAAGGAGAACCTTGGAATTAGATCTGATCATTCAGGAAGGGAAGAAAATTCAGAGGAGAGAAATCAGAGGGTTTGATATTGGAGAATAGCTCTTACCTAAAGCATTGTGTGAAACAACGTTGAATTCTCCTGAATGGGGTCTTCCAAGACTCACGGACAACAGGTTGGCTTGACAAGCCATTGTCCTCAACTTGGCTCTGCATGATGTCAGTCAAGGAAACAAACCCCAAAGGTTCCTCATTTTGATCATTGGTGGCCTTCAGAAAGAAAGAAAATCTCACCTTACTCTAATAGTCTCAATGATGTCAGTGATTTATTTCTTCATTCATCCATTGGAAGCAATCCCAGGATTCTTCCTTCAGAAATTCCCTAGTATGTGTATAGGGCCTGGTATAGGGTTTCTGAATCCAGTGATTGGAAGTAAGATAGGAATATCTGTTCCCTTCCTACCCCTCTGCTATCACCATCAGGTCCTTGAGCTAGGAAAACTCCCCTCTGCTTGAGCCTGAGTTACTTTGTTATGAATGTATCATTAGAAAACAGAGCCTAGACAGCATGTCATATTGAGTCTAGTCTCATAAATAATGATCTAATTACTACATTAAACAACATCATCATATTTCCACACTTCTAACAGAAAAAGTCTCTGTGCCATTTCCATTAGCACAGATT
>RJWM01023029.1:0-32777 GCA_004363535.1 Dasyprocta punctata | reverse complement strand
ACTCCCGGCCCTGGTTTTTTGAGGCAGGGTCGCACTGTGTAGCTCAGGCCGGCCTTGCTCTCGCGGTGTAGCCCAGGCCGGCCTCGAACTCACAATGCTCCTCCTACCTCAGCCTCCCGAGTGCTGGGATTAAGGGCATGCGCCACCACGCCCGGCTCCCCTTCTATTCTTTTTTTTTTTTTTTTTTTCTTTTTGCGGCACCGGGGATTGAACTCACAACCCCACGCCTGCCTGACAGGCGCGTAAGCTGCTGAGCCAAACTCCCAGCCCTGGTTTTTTGAGGCAGGGTCGCACTGTGTAGCTCAGGCCGATCTTGCGCTCGCGTTGTAGCCCAAGCCGGCCTCGAACTCACAACGCTCCACCTACCTCAGCCTCCCGAGTGCTGGGATTAAAGGCATGCGCCACCACGCCCGGCTTCCCCTTCTATTCTTAAGACTCAGCTCACAGGCCATCTCTTCAGGAAGAGTTTTTTTTTTAGTTTTTTGAGACAGAGGCTCACTGTCTAGTTTAGACTGGTCTTGAACTCATCATATAGTTCAGGTTGGCCTTGAACTCACAGCTATCCTCCTGCATTGCTGGGATTACAGGTGTGTGCCCTGACACCCAGCTTTAGAAAGGCTTTCTTTTTTTTTTGTTTGTTTTGTTTTGTTTTGTTTTTGTGGCACCGGGGATTGAACTCACAACCTCGCGCCTGTCAGGGCAGGCACGTAAGGCACTGAGCCAAACTCCTGGCCCTGGTTTTTTTGAGGCAGGATCGCACTGTGTAGCTCGGGCCGGTCTTGCGCTCGCGTTGTAGCCCAAGCCGGCCTCGAACTCACAACGCTCCGCCTACCTCAGCCTCCCGAGTGCTGGGATTAAAGGCGTGCGCCACCACGCCCGGCTTAGAAAGGCTTTCTTAAGGAACCTTCTACACCAGCCCAGAGAGATCTATGATGTCTGAACTACCACTGTTCTTTGATTGCCCTTGATAACAAACTTGCCCACCATCTAACTCATATTAGGGTGATTTATGACATTTTTATCTGCCCTAATAGCTTTGAGCTCCATAAGGGCAGGGTCCAGTATTTAACTGAGACAATTATAGCACATTTTCTCTCTGCAGATCACTTTGCCAGATGCTTAAAAATACAAAATTAAAAAAAAAAATGGCAAGCGTGAGGTTGTGAGTTCAACACCTAGTACCAAAAAAAGCAAAACAAAACAAAAACAAAAACAGAATTTACTAAGATGTCCTTCTTGGTCTCAGGGAGCTCATATCAATGACTTAAGTGTTGAACTGCAACTGTCCTAGGCGTATGACATCACTACATATCCCCCAACCCCATTTTTTGGGGGGGGGTGTTTTTTTCATATGGGGAGGGTCTCACTAAGTCACTGAGTAGCCTAGGCTGGGCTCAAACTTGCAGTCCTTTTGCCTTGGCCTCCCAGAGTGCTGGGATTATAGGCATGTATCACCATACCTAGTATGACATCAAATTTTTATACCATTTTGAATTACCTGCCTTGCGTGAGTGATCATCATATTATAGAACAGAATTTGTATGACTGAATCACAGCTGTTCTCTAAGTGTCAGATTAAGAGGTAATCAGTTAAAGATTCAAAGTTGCTTCTTGGGGTGGGGATGTAGTCATTGGTAGAGCACTTTCCCAGCATACAAAAGTATGCACAAATCTCCAAATTCAGTCCCCAGAAACACACACACACACACGTTTCTAGGTTGCCTTTCTTAATCCAAATTCAGAGCCATTCATGGCAGTCAGACCCAGCAAGGACTCTGGTTTATTTTTGTTTGTTTTTTTGAGACAAGGTCTTGCTGTGTACCTCAGGCTGGTCTTGAACCCAATATATAGCCCAGGCTGGCTTTAAACCCCCTACAGTTCTCTTAATTCAGCCTCCCAAGTGCCAGTGTTACTGGTGTGCAATACCATGCCTGGGTCAGCGTGTACTCCGGATAGTCAGCTGTGTTGTCAGTCAGCACCTTGCTAGGACTCTGACACATGGAGGGCACATAATATCTGAGTTGGATGGGCCTGTGCAAGACAGAATGTATCTTAGTTGCTTGCTTCATCACTGAGGCACAACACCCAACATCCACAGTTTAAAGGAGGACAGGCTTATTTTGGCTCATGTTTCGGTGCATATTCGTCTGGCTACAAGGCAGGACAGAGTGGGAAGGGAGAGCTGCTCACAGCATGGTGGGCAGGAAGCAGGAATCAAGGGAAGAGCTGAGAAGGGAGATATAACCTCCTGGGCCAAACCCACAGTAACCACCTCTTCTGAGCAGGTCCTATCTCCTAACAGCAAGTCAGTTATAATGCCCCTATAATCCAGCTATCCTCCAAAGGTCCCACTTATGATCATAGGGTTAAGGGAACATCTAGATATAAACCATAACATTCTGTCCCTGTCCACCAAAAGACTCATGCACGTCTCTTTATGCAAATTGCTATTAGTCCATCTTTAAGCTCTAAGTTTGTCAAAGACCTAACAGTTCCAGCACTGCTCAAAAGTTTAAGTCCCACATCTTAGACTCACAGCAAACTGTTAGCCACAAGTCCCATAAAAATCAAAAGAAAGTTAAACACTTCCAACATACTATGGCAAAGAGTAAATATTTCCATTCCAATAAGGGGATAGAACTCAATGAAGATAACAATACACAATGTATTAACTATTGTTATTCTCCCATTAGCCTGTTTTGAAACTATTATTTTTGTTTTTTTCCTAAAATAAAATTAAAAAATAATAAAGATAAATTAAACAAGAAAAAAGAAATTGATGGGACCAAAATGAAACCAAAACCTGGCAGCACGAACATTCAAGGGCTGTAGTTCATGGTTCCTGTGCTTGTGACTGCATGAATATAATGTCTGCCTCCTTCACATGACCTTTTCCTCCTGTCCCTGTATCTCTCCATGGGATTTTTTTGTTTTGTTTTGTTTAGTTTTGTTTTTGTGGTGTCAGAGCCTTATGCATGCAAGGCAAGAGCTCTACCACTGAGCCACATCTCCAGCCCCACCCTTTTTTTTTTTTCTTCTTGCGGTACCGAGGATTGAATTCACCACCTTTTCCTTGCACCTGCCAGGCAGGCACTTAAGCCACTGAGCCAAAATCCTGGCCCTATTTTTTTCGAGACAGGGTCCCACTATGTAGTTTAGGCTGGCCTTGCTCATGTTGTAGCCCAAGCTGGCCTCAAACTCACAATGTTCCACCTACCCCAGCCTCCCAAGTGCTGGGACTAAAGGCGTGTGCCACCATGCCCGGCTTTTTTTTTTCTTTTTTGGTACCAGGTATTGAACTCACAACCTCATGCTTGCCAAGCAGGTGCTCATGCCACTGAGCTAAATCCCCAGCCCTTTTTTTTTTTTTTTTTTTTTTTTTAATAAAACAGGGTCTTGCTATGTATTTCAGATTGGTCTTGAATTTGTGCAATCCTTTTATATCAGCCCTCTGAATGCTGGGATTACAGATGTGTACCACCAGGCCCAGCTCCATGGGGTATCTCTTATAGACATTTGTCATTGGATTTTAGGCCCACTGAGATAATCTAAGATCACATATCAAAATCCTTCATTATCTCTGTAAAGACCCTTCTCCACCATTAGCAGTCTCGGGGGGCTTGGGTATGGACATGGACAAGTCTTATGAGGACACCACTTAGTCCTTTAGCAGTGCTGTGAAACTGAATTGGATACACAGGATGTCTTGATGTACAGAATGTTCTCAGTGTATCTTCTCAGCTTTGCCCTGTTTTTCCTCTAGGGTTGGGCAGTCCCAACCTCCCATCCCCACCCCACTACCTGAACTGTCGTCCACCTCTCTTCCACTCACACACTGGCTCCATAATCACACACACCCATCACCAGTGGTGCTCCAGGCATTGTGCTTTATTCTCATCCCCTGGCCTCACAGTGATACTGATTACTGTGGCACTATCTTTCTTTTTCCTTACTTGAGGTATTAGACTGTCTCTCATTTTTTGAGACATTATTAACCAGTCCTCCCCCATCTGGTGTCACCAGTTCTCTTGGGATTTTAACCTAAGATAAGTCTGTCCAAACTCTCATTTTTCCTCCCTAGTCTAAGCCAGCATTTTTCCATTCTCAGAATTCTTAGAATGTCAAAGCTGGAGGGGAGCTCAGAACCCTGACAATCCCTTGGTTCTTGGCTTGGAGCCCAGATTCCTGAGTCCAAAATGCTCAGGACAGGGTCTAAAGTTCCTCTCTTACATTTTGTTTCTTCCTATAAAATACATTTCCTAATTACAAAATAATGCATGCTTAATGCAGAATTCTTGGAAAAGGTGAAGAAGAGTTTAAGGGAATTTAAAAAGTTACCCTGTTTGTTCATACCTTTCACCTCAGTGATTCACTACTTGGCACAGGTTAGGTACTGAATACATACTTGTTCAACTATCTTCAGTCTCATCACCCAGAGCTGAAAACCACAATTTGCTTTTGATTGTTTAGTCTTCTAATCGTTCATGTATTTTTCTACAAAGGAGATCATATTACACACGCATCTTTGTAGCTTGCTTTTTTCTCTCAGTAATATGTGTGTTTTCCCATATCAACAGTTTTTGTTGCTGGTGGTGGGGTGTTACTGGAGATTGGACCCAGGGCCTTCACAGTGAGCTATGCCTCCAGCCCAGTTTTTTGAGACAGGCTCTTGCTAAATTGTCCAGACTGTGCTCAAATTTGTGATTCTCCTGCCTCAATCTCTCAGAGTGCTGGGATTTCGGGAGGGTGCCACCACACCTGGCTTAATAGGTTTAGTTTGTTTGTCTGTTCACGTTATTTTTAACGTTTTTATATTGTTTCTTCAAGTGCCTGTACCATAGTTTTGCTGACCAGTCCCTTATCATTAGACATTTAGATGATTTCCAATTTTTCTGTTGTTATAAACATTGTGCCAGATATCTTGGTACATATATTTCTCCATATAACCATTCAGGATGCATTCTTAGAACTGCTAGGTCTAAAATGTAGGCACATTTGAAGATTTCTGACACATACTAACAAAATGGCACTGCCAATTTACACTCCAGGGCTAATTCCAATTTTTCAAAAGGTCTAAGTTTAAACCAAACTACTATGTGAGTTACTGATGCCTGCTAGAAGTCAGTTGGCTGTCAGGTTTTGCATCAGTATGAAATGAAAAAAAATAGTAGCTTAAAAACTATACTTTTGTCCAGGGCCCAGAAGGTTCCTAAGTACTGAAAGCATTGGGAATGACTTAACCCCGTCTCTGGCATGGACCCAGGACAGAATACGTACCCTAATTATCGCCCCATTCCCACTTCTACAGATAGGCTCTGCCAATAGCTGCACCTCCCAAGTCTCTGGACTCCCAAGTCCTGGCTACTCCCCAACTTAGTGCGGCCCAGAGGTGAGTGAGACACCAGCCCCACCTAGCCTCACCGGCCCGCGCCCACAAACGCCATCCTGGTAGTGGGGCGGTGCCCGAGGCGGAGAAGACCGGGTGGGTCCGGCGGCCGCTGCGCATGCTCTGTCCTGCGCTCTTCCCCGGGCCTCTGCCTGGCTGCTCCGCCCCTGGAGCGGTTGGGATTTGAATCTCTGGCGGGCTGGAGCCGGAAACGTCCAGGCCTTGGTCAGGCAATGGCAAGCTCCGGCTCTGGCTCGCGGTGCCCGCTACTGGAGCAGCGTGCTCGATGGGAGCGGAAACGAGCGTGCACCGCCCGGGAGCTGCTGGAGACCGAGCGGCGCTACCAGGAACAACTGGGGCTGGTGGCTACGGTGCGGGCCTCCCGCCGTGGGGCGGCAGCCCGAGGGTGTGGGAGGGTCTCTGAGATCGCTGACCCAGAGAATGGTGGGTCTTGGACGGTCTGCCTGCACTTAGGGAGCTTGGGCTGACGCTACACTTTGTGCCTGTACTATGGCTTTGGCCTTTTCCTCCAGACTCAGACCCCTGTGTGCTCTCCTTCCACAGTACTTCTTGGGGATCCTGAAAGCCAAGGGGACCCTGCGACCTCCAGAGCGCCAGTCTCTGTTTGGGTGCTGGGAGCTCATTTATGGCGCCAGTCAGTGAGTGGAAAGGACACAGGGAAAAGAGGGAGGGCTTTGCCTCTGGCACAAGCGCAGAAGCACAGGTTCATAGTCGAAGTCTGCCAATTTTCTGTCAGCTGTGAACTTTGCCAATGCCTTAACCTGCCCGTTTCACCATCTGCAAACTACCTCGGGGCAAGGTTATACTATTTAAATGAGGGTGTGCTCAGTAGCCCTTGGGCTACCCTGTTATTGTTTTTGCCCACACAGAGAGCTGCTTCCCTACTTGGAAGGAGGACACTGGGGACAGGGGCTGGAAGGCTTCTGCACCCACCTGGAGCTCTACACCCAATTTGCTGCCAATGCAGAGAGGTCCCAGACCACCCTACAGGTAACCTGGGGATGATCTCAAACCCATCCCATTTTTCCTTGCTTGCCCCTTAATTTCCATTCATTCCCTTCCTACATTTACAGAGCCCTCTGGGTGCCTAGCACTGGGCTAAGTTCACAGTTGGGAGACCAGGTTTCTCCCAGGAGCACATCATTTAGGAAGGGTGGAGTGTGTACACAGATGGGCGCAACAGAGTGGCTTCTCTCTCTGCTGCCAGAACTCTTTTCCCCTCATTCTAGGAGCAGCTGAAGAAAAACAAACGTTTTCGGAGGTTTGTGAGGCTTCAGGAAGGCCGCCCTCAGTTTGGAGGCCTTCAGCTGCAGGATCTGCTCCCTCTGCCTTTGCAGCGGCTCCAGCAGTGAGTGACTTAAACCAACCTCTTGACTTAAACCAACCTCTTGAGACTGACTGCAGCCCTGTTTTGTGAGAAGACACGGGGTCTATCCCTCCCTCCTGGGCCAGATTACCTGAGTAACTGTGAATCTGCAGCAGTACTCAGGGTCTGCAGTCTCAGGCATGGGATTGTGGAACTCCATATTGAAGTAAGAGAGCCTACCCTGGCGGTCTGACATGGGGTATTTGGAGAAAGGGGCCAGCCAACACTATGATTTTGTGATTACAAGCATGTACTGCCACACCAACTAGAATTTAATTCCTGGGAATGAGCTAACATCCTCCTTGGTTTAATTTACCAATTTCTGACCCTACTTCCTGAACTATGACCAATCTGCCATTGACTTCAGTGTGAGACCAGGCTGAGTCCCAGATGGAAGGGAATACAATGTTCAGAAGCAGATTTTTTCCTGGCTCTGCAAATAAAGGATGTGGGTGGACTGATGTTGTCAAGCAGTGGCAGAGGGAGTTTTGCTCTACCTCTCTCTTGAAGATTGCCCATTGTCCAATTCCAGGTATGAGAATCTCGTCGTTGCTTTGGCTGAAAACACAGGTCCCAGCAGCCCTGACCACCAACAGCTCACACGTAGGTTCTTGCTCCTCTCTAGCATCCCTTTCTGGTTTTGCCCTCCCAGTGTCTGGTATGTCTCTATCTTCCATTAATATGTATAGCATCTTTGTTTGCCTTTTCTCCAAGAAATTAGGCCTCAACCTAGATTCCCTTGACAATAGCCTCTTTTACCGTCAGTCACCCAAAATCCAAATTGTATTGGGAATGATGTGGAGGATGTTATTCCAGGGGCTGCTCGGTTGATAAGTGAGACTGCCCAGAGAGTCCACACCATTGATCAGAAACAGAAGAATGACCAGCACCTTCGGCGTGTCCAGGCTTTGCTCAGTGGACGCCAGGCAAAGGGGCTCACCTCAGGTTGACCATGTGTTTCCCCCTCAATCTTCAACTGCCGGTTGCTTACTCACCTCTGCCTCTATACAGCCAGCACATACCCGATTTCCTCAGTTTTTCCTTCTATTCCCATGGATAACGGTCCTCCCATTCTCCAGGACGCTGGTTCCTACGCCAGGGCTGGCTGTTGGTGGTGCCTCCCACTGGGGAGCCTCGGCCCCGCATGTTTTTCCTCTTCTCTGATGTGCTTCTCATGGCCAAGCCCCGACCCCCACTGCACCTGCTGAAGAGTGGCACCTTTGCCTGCAGGGCCCTCTACCCCATGGCCCAGTGTCAACTCTGCAGGGTCTTTGGCCACTCAGGAGGTCCTTGTGGTGGATTGCTGAGCGTAAGTAACAGGTGGGAATGTTAGGTGCAAAATAGATCTCAAATGCTTATGGACCTGTTTATCCCCTTGGCATGAGTCCCTTTTCATGGGAATAAGAGGATACATAGCTAAGTTCTCATCTCATCCCTAAATTATCTCTGTGGAAACAATAAGGGCTTTAGCCTAGAATTTTCTAAGCCATGCACTAAGAGGCGGTCTCTCCCTAGCTGTCCTTCCCCAATGAGAAGTTACTGCTTATGTCCACAGACCAGGAGGAGTTGTCACACTGGTACCAGAGTCTGACTTTGGCTATCAGGTAAGTTGTGTCTTCCTAGAGAAGGGTGCTGTGCAAGTCCCATGACTGGAAATGAGAAGGTCTGATCCTAACTCATTCCTACATCTACCTGCAGCCTCCCCCAAGCCTGTAGGTAATTGTGTCTGAAGAGTGCTCTTGTTAATGCTTGAACTGTTTTCTCTTCACAGCAGCCAGAAGAACTAGAAGAACCTTACAAATTCCAAAATTCAGGACACTTCAGGGATAGGTCAGAGCCAAGAGTACAAAAGGATCTTCTAACAAAGTGAGAATCTCACCACCTTTCCTAGTTTAACAAGGGTCATTTTTGTTTGCCAAGCTACTCTGGGTCATCAGACCAACTCTTAAGAATTAGGAAACCAGCCAGGTGCGATGGGACACATCTGTCATCCCAGCACTTGGGCAGCTGAGGCAGGAGGATCACTGAGTTCAAGGACAGCCTGGGCTACATAAGGGAGTTTTAAGGCTAAACTGCACTACATAGCAAGACCCTTAAAAAAAATTAGGAAATCAATTCAGATCCAACTGAACATAAGCTGAACCAGCCCCTCCAACATAGGAGCTTTGGGACTGAGAAGCTCATGCTATCTATGGCCAGCTGTTTATCAAGACTGCAACTTTGGAAATAAGACTATTTTTATGTGGTGGTGTAATCTTATTTTCCACTGGATTTTAATGAATTGTTTTTTTTTTTTTTTTTTTTTTTTTTTGTTTTTTAACCTTTCTGTCTCAGCTGTGAGAAAAGGGATTTCTGGGTTGTGAAGGCTGGTGGCCTCAGTAATACAAGGAAAAGAACTGGAGCTCCCTCTGTCTGCTCTGCTTTCATTGTGGAAGGCAGCCTCTTTTGTCCTAATAAGGAAAGCTTTTCAAGGAGGCCTGGCTGTCCTTAGTCACCTACTATGGGTGTGTGTAGGATCAGCTGCAAGGAAAAAGTACACAAGAGAATCCAGTCACAATAAACTTGGTTTTACTAGACCTTCACGAGTTGTCCTTCCTTCCTGGATGGGGCTGTGCCTGAGACACTTTGTCACAGGCTTGCTGCATCTTCTCCTTAGTCTCTGTTCCACTTGACAGGAAGTAGCTAGGTTCCATGTCTCCGTGCTCCAGTTTACAGACTCCTTCCAGGCCTGACTGTCACCAGCCTCTTCCTCCTCCTCCTCCTCTTCCTCTATTCGAAAATCCTCAGGAAAGGGTTTGCTGGCCTCTGTGAGAGGAAAGAGCAGCATGCTCCAATTTCCAGGATTTTATCTTACTCTCACCAGACTCAACTCCCAACTCTTTACCTGACTCTGGAGCTTCCACACCCTTTTCTGGCTTGCAGTCTTGCAGAAGCTGGTGAATGGTCTGTAGTTTCTTATCCAGAAGCTCCCGCTGGGTTCCAACCAGCGCAGTCACACTGCGGAAATACACACTCTGGGCCTACCCAGTCTGTCCCCATTCTTCCCATCTACCACAAACTCCCCCACAAATTCTCACTGCTCAAAAAGGGGGTCCAGCTGGGCCATCAGGTTGTTCAGGTGCTGCTCAGTCTGAGCCAGCTGTTGTGTCAACTGGGCCAGCTGTTGCTCTGGAGAAGGGGGAAAGGGGGAAGGGCAATGGTTACTTGTATTGTGCTGTCCCCTGATCTCTTCCCACCAAGCACAGACAGTTCAACTCACCTGATTGCAGTGATTCCTTCTTGCCTTTCTCTTCTTGGAGATCTGCAACCTTATCTTTGCCCTGTTTTAAAGGAAGGAAAGGGCAGGTCTGCAGCAACAAGCTTATCCTCTAGCATCTGTCTCCAAAGCCAGTAAGGAGAGAAGCAGAGTTTGCAGAAGAGGAACTTTTGAGTTGTTAGCTCAAAGAATCACAGTCATTTCCAGTTCAGCTCTTCACACAACATATCAATGTGCTCAGGGCTGAAACATTCCAGGTATGAGCAATTCTTCCAGTTTGATAAAGCTCTGATTGTCAAATAGTTCATATATAAAGCCACAATCTGTTCATATTTCTTTCCATGATGCTGATTAGAGATGAGTGCTTTCCAAATAATGTCTCTCTTCAACATGATAGCCCCGCAAGAGTTTGAAGATGATGGTCATATTCTTTCTGTCCTGTTGTGTGTATGTGTGTGTGTTCAGTGGGGATCCCCAGGCCTCCTGCCTGCTAAGCAAGTGCTCTACCACCAAGTCACACCCCTAACCCTCCTTCAGTCTTGTGGTACAAAATCTTCAATCTTTTCTGTTAGTGTTAATTCACGTTTTACTCTAGTTGTTTACTGAGCACATACATAAGTGCTCTTAAAGCACTACCCTAACGAAAATAAAATTCTCCCAGTGTTTGATCAGCAGAGAAGCGCAATACTTTGTTCGGAGTGCTATCTGTGTGTGTGGGTGGGTGGGGTTCTTTGTTTGTCTTTTTGAGACAGAGTCTCACTGCAGTTCAGGGTGGCCTTGAGCTCACTTTGTACACTAGGCTGGTCTCAAACTTGCAACAATCCTCCTGCCTCAGCTTCCCAAGTGCTGGGATTACAGGTGTGTGCCACCACACCCAGCTTGAGCACTGATTTGGGAAGTTGTCAC
The DNA here is from genome assembly GCA_004363535.1 of Dasyprocta punctata. Lineage (NCBI taxonomy): Eukaryota > Metazoa > Chordata > Mammalia > Rodentia > Dasyproctidae > Dasyprocta > Dasyprocta punctata. Next base: position 21,842 of record RJWM01023029.1, on the reverse strand, counting down.
ATCACATAATGAATTTAAATAGTAGCCAAGGGGAATGTCATTTTTTCACAGCTGCTACTAAGTAAGTTGTTTCTTCCTGACCAGTACTTAAGATTCAAGAACTGAGTTTATCATTGTGAAATTTCATCATTAAAATCAGACTCATGCTGGGCATGGTGGCACATGCCTGTTATCCTAGCACTTGGGAGGCTGAGGCAGGGTGATTGTCAGAATTTTGAGGCCAGCCTAGGCTACATAGTGAGTTCAAGGCCAGCCTGGACTGCCTAGTGAGACCCTGTCTCAAATAAAAAATAGGTAAACAAATAAAAAATCAGAGTCATCTTCACCTATCACGTCTACTGGGGATCATGTTTAGCTGTCTCTTCTAATTCCATATCATCTCCAAGTTCAACCCTCTTATTTCCTAAAGCAAGTGATAGGATTAGGGCTGAAGATACAACCCTGGGTGGCACTATTTCCCATTTCAACAGTTTCAATCCACCAAAATGTAGCGTCAGCTCACACTTCAGGGCTTCTTTCTCAAGGAGAACTTGGGACGGCTTAGTGGTTTGAATTCTAGACACTGCAGCTGCAGCAATCAACCACTTGTGCCAACTTTGAAACCTCGCTGGGAACCGCACTTTTAGACACTAGTTGGGTTGAAATCTCAGCTCCACTAGTTACTGAGTGGGTGACCCCAAACAAAGAATGGCTCTTCACTGGACTCTGGGAAGATTAAATGTGACGGTCACTATTTAGCTACGACGCGCTCCTCATATCCATTACTTCGCTGGGTCCTCTTAATGGGGCAGCCTGGGCAATTCAGCAACCTAAGGAGACTCCGTTTTAAAAACTAAAAATAAAGATGGACTAGGAACGTAGCTCAGTGCGAAGGCCCTGGGCTCAACCCCCAATTCCACCAAATGAGAAAACACAAACAAAAGCACCTGTAGGGAAGCCAAGGAACTACTGTATGTTTTACAGACAGTCGGCAAGCGGTGTCTTGTTTTTGGTACGGTGGCGCCCCCGTGGGGGATTCGGGCCCGGGGCACCCCACTCACGGCCGTCCCGCACCTGCAAACACTTGTATAGCACAAACGCCACGACGCCCGCAGTGTACAGCGCCCCCCAAGGTAGCCGGGCCCGCTCGCGCTGGTCCTTGGGCGCCAGTCGCCGCCAGGGTTCGGTGCCGACCTGGGCGCGGTGCCCTGCGGAGGGAGGGGGCGGGCAGCCGTCAGCACAACGGAGACTCCGCCCAGGCAGTCCCAGCCTCCCTCCAGCAGCCCTTGCTGGTACCTGGGTGTGCCCGGCTGGGGCACTCTGCGAAAACCTCGAGTGGCGCAGACACAAGCAGCAGCCCCAGCACAAGCGATGGCGAAACCGCGCACGCCATTGCTGGCGCACAGGCAGCGCGCGCGATTCGTAGTCGTTGCCGAGTTAGCTTCGCGTACCAGTGCACATGCGCACACGCAACTGGCAAGGGTCCTGCTCTGGGTTTCCGAGGGAGGCCACGCCCGTTTCCAAGTAGGGCGGGACCAGATATATTTGCATGAGGGCGTGTTCATCTGGCTTCCCTAAATTAGTTCATTTTTAATCTATTTAGGTATTGTTTTAGCCAGAATGCCTCAAAAACTTGCAAGTGTTTAAATGTTATATTTTAGGAGGCGGCTTATTTTTAGTTTTCGTAACACTAACTTTCTCACTCTAGCTGTAAAATGAAATTTTTGCTAGTCGTATAAAATGTAAGGAGCCCACCAGCTATAAAACAAGTTCGTGCTGAAGGCCTGTTTCCTAGGCTACAAGCGGAGGACTAGTTCCTCATATAATTGCCTAGGGGAAAGTCCCCGGACCTTGGGCAGAAAGTGCCACGTGCTCACGCACGTAGACCCTCCCCGTGCTTCACACTTGCACCGCCAAGAAGCTAAACCCAGGAAGGTGAAGCTGAGCGGCGTGTTGCGGGGCGTCATCCGTCAGCTGTCATAGTGACGCAGGCAGTGCGTGGGTGCGCACCAACCACACGGGGCTCATTCTCAGCGCGGCTGCATATTTTACTTTTAGCCCCACCGTGGACCCTGTTTCTCTTGTGCCTCATTTTTGGACAGATTAACCTCTCTCCGCGCTTCAATTTGCAGTTTGAGAAGTGGAGATGATAACACTCATGCACTTCACGATTGTTACGATTAAATGAGGTAATCTAAAACAAGGTTACTAGTAGTGATTTGAACCTGAATAGCTACTGTAAGGGCCAGGCAGTCGAAATTACGTTAACTCTCCGGGATGTCCCGCTTCCATGTCCTTGTTGCACACTTGACTTTTACACAACCTTCAGCTCTGAGTTGAAGTGCGTTCCCTTCAGTCAGACCCTTAACTTCTAATTCATTTTGCAACTATTTTACTTGCTCTATTAACGCTAGGCTATTCGGTCCATGAGGACAGTAGCCGCGTCTCTATTTCCTGTTTTAATTCCAGAGCCTAGCACAGGACACGGCGCTAGGAGGCACTAGATAAATAATGAAATTAAAATAATGAATGCTCTCGACGTCCCAAAAAGATAGCTATAATTAGGCTCTTTTAAACAGTGAACCCGGCCCTCGGGGAGGCTGAAGTAGGAGGATCCCAAGTTCAAGTCCGGCCTGAGCAAATTAGGGACTTAGCGAGAACCTGACTGGAAATGCGAATGGGCTGGGAGTTTCCGTATCATCTGCCTCGCAGCTCTCCTTTATCCTTGTGTCCGACGACCCTATAGAAAGACGTTTTTTTCCCTCTGATTCATGTCGTTATTTCATTTTCTGGGACACACATGGTCACTTTGCTGTGTAAGGACAGAAATATGCTCCATTCACATTCCTATCAACATGCAATAGCTATATGAAACATGAGTACATCGTCTTGTTTTTCTGGAAAGCGAGGAGGAACGGCAGGGCCGGGTGAGACTCATGCCCAGCGAAGTTGTTAGAGTCCACCTGATCACAGGTGGGCTGTGTGGAGGGCAGGGTAGACCAAACCTGGAGTCTAGGCTAATTGACATAGCTGATGTAAATAAGGGGTTCAGAGGCTGAGGTAGGAGGAGCGTTGTGAGTTCGAGGCCAGCTTGGGCTACAATGTGAGCGCAAGGCTGGTCTCAGCTACATAGTGCGACCCTGCCTCAAAAAATTAAGGCCAGGAGTTTGGCTCAGTGGCGTAAGCGCCTGTCTGACAGGCGCGAGACTGCGAGTTCAATCCCCAACGCCACAAAAAAAAAAGGGGTTCAGTTCAATTATAACGAGATAAGTGATTGCCAGCTGATTGCTGCCTTTAGGGAACTCAAGCCCACTATTGTTAGACCTGATTGTTTTTCAAAATGAATTATTTTATTTTGAAATGGACTCAATCAAGATTTTAAAAATTAGAAATCCTTCCGCATATGGTGGCACACACTTGTAATCCCGGCACTCGGGAGGCTGAGGTAGGAGGATCAAGACGAGTTCGAGGCCAGCCTGGGCTACATGAATTAGAGGGCGAGACCCCCGGGTCAAAATAAATAAATAACATCAGGGATTTAGCTCAGTGGCCTAAGCACTTGCCTGGCAGGCGTGAGGTTGTGAGTTCGATCCCCAGTACCAAAATAAATAACTAAATAAATAAGCAAGCAAACGAACAAACTAAAAATAAAACTTAGAAATCTCTCGGTTTTTAAATTGATAAGGAATCAGGAGTATACTCAGTAGATTTGACTCTTAAGTGTATCGTTTAAAACAATTTTTTTATTTGACAAAATTATTTTCAAGAATAATCATGAAATACAATAATAGGAGCCAGGAAAGAAAACTCAAGACACTGAATATTTTTAAATCATTGAGTCTTGTAGACATAATCATGTCAGTGTTAAAGATAGATCATTAATTTTAAATGAATTAAACAGTGCAGAACAAGAAAGGGAATGATAAAGGATTAATACTTCTTCATTACATTATTGCATTTGTTTTTGAGAAAAGGAACATACATCCTGTCTGACTGATGAGCAGTGTTACTATTTGCAGAGGGCAGAAAGAGTCTCACTATGCAAGTTGGCCTTGAACTCACTATGTAACTCAGGCTGGCCTGGAACTCAGTGTGATCCTTCTGCCTCAACATTCCGAGTGCTGGGATTACAGGTGTATGCCACCACACCTAGCAATTTTTTTTATTCTTAAGTTTGGCAAATTTATCAAAAGTAATCTTTTTTTTTTTGCCACACCAGGAATCAAACTCACAACCTTGTGCCTGCCAGGCAGGTGCTTAAGCCACTGAGTCAAACTCCCGGCCCTAGTTTTTTTTTTTTTTTTTTTTTTCCGGCACGGGGATTGAACTCACAACCTCACACTGGCCAGGGCAGGCGCTTAAGGCACTGAGCCAAACTCCCGGCGCTGGTTTTTGTGAGGCAGGGTCGCACTATGTAGCTCAGGCCGGCCTTGTGCTCGCGTTGTAGCCCAAGCAGGCCTCGAACTCACAGCGCTCCGCCTACCTCAGCCTCCCGAGTGCTGGGATTAAAGGCGTGCGCCACCACGCCCGGCTACCGGCCCTAGTTTTTTGAGGCAGGGTCGCACTGTGTAGCTCAGGCTGGGCTTGTGCTCGCAATGTAGCCCAAGCCGGCCTCGAACTCACAACGCTCCTCCTACCTCAGCCTCCCAAGTGCTGGAATTAAAGGCGTGCGCCACCATGCCTGGCCCTATCTTTTTTGTGTGTGTGGCACCAGGGATCAAATTCACAGCCTCATGCCTGCCAAACAGGCGCTTAAGCCACTGAGCCAAACTCCCAGCCCTAGTTTTTTGAAGCAGGGTTACACTATGTAGTTCAGGCCGGCCTGCGCTAGCGTTGTAGCCCAAGCGGGCCTCGAACTCACAATGCTCCACCTACCTCAGCCTCCTGAGTGCTGGGATTAAAGGCTGGGTCACCACACCCGGCTCAAAAGTAATCTTTAGGTATTCATAACTAACAGAAATATAACCAGATTTGTTGATCTTACAGTTGACTACAGGCCCTTTTATTAAATTTTATTTCAAAAAGTTTGTTTCACATGAAGCAGCAGGTATACTAATAGGAAAAGTCTTAAAGCATAAGGATAAGTTTGGTGATGATTCAGAAAGGTAATATTTCACAACAAATTCCATAAAATTTAAATATAAATAGAAACTCCATGACATACAGAATGATAGAATTATGTAACAATCACTTGCTATAATAGTTTATGTCATTTATTTATTGATGCTAGGGCCAGAACTCAGTGCCTCCCTCCCGGCTCTGCCTTTTGGCCACACCTTCAATCCTGTGCCCTTTGCTGTGCTTAGATATGTGAATCTAGGGTCCTAAGCATGCTAAACTAGGTACATGCTCTACCATGAGCTACATCCTCAATCTCTCATTATTTTACTTATTTATTTATTTAATTTTTTGAGACATGGTCTCACTATGTAATCCAGGTTGACCTTGAACTCAAGGTGATATCCCTGTCTCAGCCTCCCAAGTGCTAGGATTATAGGTGTGTTCCTGTCCCTTTCATTATTTTTAAAAGCTTTCTTTTCTTTTCTCTCTTCCCCTCTTTCTGTCCTTCCCTCTCCTTCTCCTCCCTTTGGAGACTACGTTCTCACTACTTTGCTTAGGCTGACAAACTCCTAGGCTCCAGCACTAGCTTCCTAAATACCGAGGACTACAGGCACATGCCATCTTATCCAACTCATTGTTTATTTTAAGTCCACTGGTTAAATGCAGAAAAATGTAGTTATCTTTGGGATTGGAAACAGATATCGTGCTGGAAGTAAACTTGAATAATTTCAAACTGTTAAGAACTAAGTCTAGATATAAATATGTGTAGATGAATCTGCTTATGTTGAGGTCTTTTTGCAAAACTAGCAGTTCTCTGGTTAATTTCCATTTAGATTACAATGTTTTAAAAATACAAACAGTAAAAATATGCTCATTTGAAGTTTGTATATTATTAAAACTCAGGGATCACAGCAATTTAGAACTAAGATCTACAGAAGATTTTTAAGGGAAAACTATTTCGTCACTTACATTTTTTAGACCTGATAAAACATAATACTAAAAAGGAGCCTGAGCTAGGTGTGTGACACACACATCTGTAGTCCCAGCTACCTGACAGCCTGAGGCAGGAAGATCACAAGTTTGAGGCCAGCCTGGACAAATTAGCAAAACCTTGCTTTGTCTCAAAATAAAGTTTAAAGCCAGTCCTGGTGTGCACGTCTGTAATCCCAGCACTCTGGGAGACTGAGCTAGGAGGATTTTGAGTTCAAATCCAGCTGTGGCGATTTAGTGAGAACCTATCTAAAAAATAAAAAATTATAGCTGGGCGTGGTGGTGCATGCCTATAGTTCCAGCACCTGGAAGCCTGAGGCAGGAGACTTGCCTTGAGTTCAAGGCCAGCCTGGGTTACACAATGACTGCACGTGCAGGCTGAACTACATTTTGAGACCCTGTTTGAAACAAACAAACAAACAAAGAGGTGGGGGAGGAGGGCTGGAGATGTAGCTCAGTGGCAAGGTGCTTGCCTAGCATGTGTGAGGCTGAGGGTTAAATCTTCAGTGGGAGAAGAAGGGGGAGAGGTAGGAGAGAATGAATTTTAGTTAATTTTATTTTATTTTTAAAACTCTACAGGCAGTCTACTTCTTATTGCCTGGAACCAGAGCGGCTGGACTTCTGTCATCCTATCTTTGGCAGGCCACTGTAATTTAAATTTATACTTCCATTTATAGCAGGAATTTAAATTCCCTTTTCCCACATCAGTAGCCTCCCCCTAGGCCAGCGGGCAGCGCCCTGAACTCCTGCCCAGACTGCTTAGGGACAGCCGGGTAGTCCAGGAGTGGATCCTTTAATGCACTTTAACCCAGATCCACTCTTCTCAGGCAAAGTTTGGATGAAATGGGTTGGGAGAGGGCACTCTAGCTTCCTCTGTCCCCCAAAGCGTAAAACTAGTAACAACGACAATGATCATCTGAACGTCTTTCCTCGCGGTTCAGCCTTAAACTGTGGTGGCACTGTGGGTAACGAGGCCATTTCCCGTTGGAGCATGCTGTTCGAGGAATCTGCGCTCCTTGGGACTCAGAGCAAGAGGGAAAAGGGGACACCCTGTGGCAGAGGGGTGCTCCTGCTTTTGTTGGTCCCTCCTCATGCCTCTTTTGTCCCTCAGAGTTTTCCTGGGCCCACGTGCACGTGGCACAGGACACTCAGGCCTGTGTCTCTTCTCCTCGGGTGAAAGGGCGTGGGGGTGGGGAAGCACAGAGCGGTGCAGGTGCAGGCATAGGGCGGGATCTTCGTTCTTTCGCTCATCCCTCCCCTCCCCCTTCCTCCCCGGAAACCGGCAACTTTGCCACCACCAGTATTGGGGATGCTGAGTTGTGAGGGCCGGGCCCAGAGAGGGAGTGGTTGTACTGGGGGGCTGTGGCAGCGTGAGGCCATGAACGGGGCTGACCCTCGGCTCAGCGCACTGTACTTGTGGACGAGGGTTTCACATCAGCAGTCATGAGCAAAAGTGACAACTGTACGGATACACCAGTGTCGGGTGAGCTGGGCGGGGCGGGGCAGGGTCTTTTGGGGGAGGGGTCATGTGGCCCACACCCTACCTGCTGTCACAGGGTGGGGGTTGGGCTGGGTAGTAATACACCCCCTCTTCTCATATCCACAGCTTTCCCCTCCTTAACCCAGGCCTGGGGACTGTGGACTCTCTTAGGAGTTGTGACACTCCTGCTTCTCATCTTACTGGCCGCACTCTTGTTCCAATGGACCAGTGCCCGGAGCAGGAGCCAGCCAGGGCATGGACGGTGAGCAGGGGCAAACAGGGACAGGTTGACTGAGGGTGGTTCCCTCTTCCACAGAAGTCCACACTCATCCCCCCAACTCTGCATTGCAGCTCTGGAGGGTCTGTGGAAGAGATCCCCCTCTATGGGAACCTGCACTATCTACAGACAGGTAGGGGGCCACCCAAGTCAGGGCACAGGGGCCAGGTCTTGGGGGATGAGAGGAAGATGTGCAGGACAGGAACAAGAAGCTGACTGATTTCTCATTCCCTGCTCCAGGACGGCTGTCACAAGAGCCAAGGCCGGGCCAACAGGATCCATCCCCTGGAAACTCTGCCAGGGTGAGTTGGCAGTGGTGGAAGAAATGGGGAAGAAAGAGACTTTTCCGAGGGTCCAGTGAACTTTTAACACCTTGCATCTCCAGGTCACAGAGGAGGTGATGTGCTATACCAGTCTGCAGCTGCCGCCACCTCAGGGCCGGATTCCCAGCCCTGGGACTCCCATCAAGTACTCTGAAGTGGTGGTGGACTCTGAACCAAAGCCGCAGGCTGCGGACACAGAGCCGGAGCTCTATGCCTCAGTGTGTGCCCAGACCCGCAGAGCCCGGGCTTCCTTCCCAGATCAGGCTTATGCTAACAGCCAGCCTGTGCCCAGCTGAGTGTCTGGCACAACCTGCCTTCCCATTACAGAGCTCCTGGTGCTCTGTTTGGGGTATGCCTGTTTCCCAGCCATCCCCAAGGACAGCAAGCCATGGCCCAGTCAGAGGTGATGACCTATCCGAAACTTCCTATCTAAGCTGTGAGGGAAACATCTCAGGGTATGGCAGGACCCTGGCTTCCAGAGGATGGAACAGCAAAGGTAGTGGCCCCATTCCCACTTTTCTTTTCTATCTATTCCTCTCAGCCCTAAACTCCCAGGGACTCACTTCTTCCTCCTTTTGAAATTTAATCAGATCCTTCCTACCCTCTCCCTCAGAGCCTACCTATCACCTAGGTGCCTGCTCAGGCACCGGAAGTGGGCAGCCAGTGGGGAGGGGTAAACAGCCCAAGAGGATGTGGGTGGGTATCATCCTTGGGACCCCACAGACTGGAAGGGTCTTAAGGACCTGTAGACCTGAGCAACCTAAGCCTGGCTTCTGACCTGAGGACCCCGGCAGGAAAATACAGTCTCCGTGCTGGTCTCTCTGTCATGGCCCCTACTTTTCAAATAAAACTTTTTAAAATGGGTTTATATTTTTACCTAGAAGACTGCAGATCTATAGCAGGTTTCACAGGGTGGTGCTGTGAGCTTTGCCATCTGCACAGAGCACTTCTGGGGTGTTTAGGTGGGAAACAGAGACCAAGAGGGACTGAAGAGGTGGGTGATATGACGGGAGGGCCGCAGTCCAGCTCCTCAACTGCTCTTGTTGCTGCAAGAACATTCTCGTGGTTTGCACTGAGAGGCACCCCATTGCCCTTGGAGTCTGCAAACTCGCAAGTCCCCAGAGTGCTCTCCCTTTGACCTCTGTAACTGTGTTGTCATGCCCTACAAACCTGCTGGCCCAGCTTTTCCAATTCCCCCATCAGTCCCCTTCTGTCCCCCATGAGTCCCATATAATTACCTGTTGTGCCATCAGTAGCCCTGTATTCTCTGCCAGCCTTCTCTTCACTCCTTCACTATGCTGACAGTCTACTTCTTCTCTGCTTGTCTCTCTTAACTGTCCAGTGAAAACAGACAGCTACGACCCTGACAACAGCGTTGTCACCATTTTCATTTAATTCATATGCAATTCGGCTATCGCTTGATATATTCTTAACCCCAGCCTCCTGCACTATATAGCAGACAGACTGCCATCAAGGTTAGAACTGTAGGGTTGAGAACCAGGCCCCAGAGTTCAGATTCTACCTCTGCCACTTTACAGAACAGCTATGTGTTCTTTTTTTGCCTGTTTTGTTTTGCTGAGACAGGGTCTCACATGCATTCCTGGTTGACCTTGAACTCACTATGTAGCTCAGGCTGGCCTTGAACACTAGGTGGTGGTCATCCTTCGGCCTGTCTCTCAAGCGGTGGGATTATAGGTGTGTACCATCACACTCAGTATAGCTGTGTTCTTGAGCAGTAAGCCCTCGGTTTCTGAATCTGTAAGATGGGAAGAATGTTGTGTCTATTTTTAAGCATTTAAAAGAGAGTAAGTGTGCAGTAATGCTAGGAAGTATTAAAATAAGATAAAAATGGGATCAGCCAGGCGTGGTGATGCATACATGTGATCCCAGCACTTGGTAGGCTGAAGCAGGAGGATTGTCTCAAGTCTGAGGCCAACCTGAAGTTCATAGGTGAAGCGATTTTAAGCAGGAACATGACACAGAGTCAGCAGGAAAACGGAACGATAGCTAACACTCGGACAGAGGGAACCACAAGCCAAAGGAAGAGGAGATAGCTCTAAGCCGGTTCAGCTCATCAACTCTGTCACCATGGGCAACAATACACTCACTGTCTGTCTATCTCCTCAATCTCTCTTCTGGTCCCAGTGCGCCCCCACCTTTCCTGGATCCCATCTATGATCAATCCCTCACTCTGATAAAAGTTCCAGTAGGGCTAACCTCTCTCAGCTCCAACTTTCGGAGGGTGGGGGGCAAGAAAAAAACCCTTGATTTTGGGCCTGAGAGCTAGGCCTCCTTCACCTGGGGCCTCTGTAGCGGCAAGTACAGCTTCATAGACTTCTGAGGTTCGAGGGGCAAAAGAAAGGGGAAGCTGAGGTTTTTCACTTCCAAGCTTCTTTTTTCTACGTAGAGTCCTAAAGAAAACCACAGGGCAGGGAACCCTGTGTTCGATTCTGGCCAGGTGGTCTCAATTACAAGGGGAGCCTCTGCCCAAATGCCCTTGGGATCCTTGGGCCTCCGAGGACCCCAACCTGGGCCTCCCCAAGAACACCCGGGTTGTGATGAGAGACAGGAAGCGGGGGCCCTGTGGGAGGGTGGTTTGGGGGCGGATACCGGATGCGGAGAACCACTGATAGGTGGATGTGGGGTTCTCAGGGTTGTTGTGCTTCTGAGGACTGCCCAAGTGTTCGCTCCAGGACAGCTTCACTCTGGAAGAAGAGGGGATTGGGATCCACCAACGCCCTGGAAGAGCCGGAATAAAAGCTGAGGACTGAACGCTCCCAAAGTAGGCCGCAAACGTGGTGCCCAGACCCTCTTCTCCCACTAGTCGGACTCGAGGTTTTCAGGAGTAAGCTCCGGCCCCCTCGCCTGGAGAGACTCAGCATCTTCGCTCGTTCTGCGCCTGCGTCAAACTGCCCCAACCCGTGGCATTCTGGGAAATGTAGTCTGAAGGTTTGGGCCGCTGCCACGCCGAACCCATGACTATGCTAGGCCCAGGCCGGGTTCTCCTTGGTCTGGTTGATGAGACAGTCTCAAAAAGGTAGCTCTTAAATTGAGTATCTGTAAAGCGATTTTATTTTTCATGTGTGGCCGTGGCGAGGTGTGATTTGGACCGTTTCCCTTTCCAGTCCGTGAAACCTAATCTTTCACCTAACTTTGTCCTCTATGCCCCTTCAGTTTTGCTTTTTTTTTTTTTTTTTTTTTTGAGGCACCGGGGATTGAACTCACAACCTCGCGCCTGTCAGACAGGCGCTTAAGTCACTGAGCCAAACTCCCTGTCCTGGTTTTTTGAGGCAGGGTCGCACTGTGTAGCTCAGGCCAGCCTTTGCTCGCGTTGTAGCCCAAGCCGGCCTCGAACTCACAATGCTCCTCCTACCTCAGCCTCCCGAGTGCTGGGATTAAAGGCGTGCGCCTCCACGCCCGGCTCAGTTTTGCTTTCTTTCTTCTGTCATCAAGGTTGTTGCTCTGGCCTAGGTCCTCAGCACTGAACACCAGGATTGTGGCAGCTTCCTAACTGACTTTTTTTTTTTTTTTTCCTAACTGACTGTTGATCTAGGAGCATAATCTCTCCAGTTGGTTAACTCCTCCCAACCTACCAAATGCTGGATATTTCCCTCCTTCTCCTCAGCCCCAGGTACTTTCCTTTGTGACCTCCTCTGTCTCAGGGGTCCACCATTCCAGCCCAGAGTACACTGTCCCTGGCAAACTCCCAGGGGGCAGACGTCAAAGGGAAGCCACTAGGACCTTTCGTTTTCTTCCTGAAATCTTAGTAACCAGAAGGTCTTCGGAACAAGATTCAAGGACAGGAAGTTTTTTTGTTTGTCTATTTAGTTTTGAGACAGGATCACCAGGCTTGCTTTGAATTGACTATGTAACCCATGCTGGCCTCAAATTCTCAGCAATCTTCCCGCCCCAGCATCCCAAGTGCTGGGATTACAGGTGTGTGCCACCACACACGCAGGGATAGGAAGTTCTTAACAAATTAGTTAGAGGTAGAGAGGGGCCAACCAGTCAAGACCCTTCTGTCTTTGACTTTGTTCTGCAGCTGGTCAAAGTGAATTTGTTTATTTATTTAAAATTTTCTTGATTTTTTTGAGACAGGGTCGTGCTATGTAGTCCAGGATGTCCTTGAATTTGAAGTAATCCTGACTCAGCCTCCCGAGTGCTGGGATTATAGGCATGCACCACCATGTCCGGCTTGGTCAAAGTTTAAATTCCAAACTGGTTTTGGCTACAAGGAAGGACATGGAGAAAGATCAAGTCTTAATGACTTCATTTTAAACTTTGGAGCCAGTCATCACCAGAGCTAAATCTGTCTTCTGAACTTATCAGTTATATAAGCTAATAAGTTCCCTTTTTGCTTAAGTCAAATTTTCTATCTTTGAAACCACAAATTCTGAGTAATTCTGTGGGGGAGAGCAGACTAACAGACAAAGGTCAGCTAAAGATGCTGACCTACTGAGCTTTTCACTTATTGCTGTTCCTCCAGGAAACAGCTTCCTCTGAACATAAGTGCACTATTATGCCATTTGACACTAAGATGTTTCTGGTTAATGTGGGTGAATTTGGCCTCCTGCCTAGTTTGTCAGTTTCAACAATTATACAACTAGAAGGAAGGCTGAGAGATCTGTCCAAATTTACATTCCCTGCAGGAACTTAGGAGTCTCTTCTTGAATACTTTCAGACACGGGCTGTTACTACTGACCAACTTACTCATTTCTAATCTTTTTTACTGAAAAAACTTTGTATTTGAAACCAAATCTGCCTCTTTTGTTTACATGTTTATTGTGTTACTGGGGATTGAACCCAGGACCTTGCCATCAAGCTACTTTCTCAGTCTTTTATTTTTATTTTTTTGAGACAGACTCTTTAAATTGTTAAGTTGCTCATAGTGGGCTTGAACTTTTGGTCCTCTTGCCTCAGCCTCCCAGCATGCTGAGAATACAGGCATGTGCCAACATGAGCTTGTTATTTTTCTGCTGGATTGGTCTCCTGTATATGACAAACCTGGGGGAATCAAAAGCTAACTCTTTTTTTTTTTTTTTTTTTTTTTTGCGGCACCGGGGATCGAACTCACATCCTCGCACCTGCCAGACAGGCGCTTAAGCTGCTGAGAGCCAAACTCCCGGCCCTGGTTTTTTGAGGCAGGGTCGCACTATGTAGCTCAGGCCAGCCTTGCGCTCACGTTGTGGCCCAAGCCGGCCTCGAACTCACAACGCTCTGCCCACCTCAGCCTCCCGAGTGCTGCAAAAGCTAACTCTTAATGAATATCCTAAATTGTGTGTGCACATGTGTGTGTGTGCACATGTCTTTCCCAGGAAAAGCTGTCTGTATTTCCTTGCACAGTTTTTTTAAACATTTTATTTCAAATAGAAAGAGAAAAAAAAGAAAAAAGAAATAAAACAAAAATTTAAAACATGCCAATCGGAGCAACAATGGTATATACTTTGTACATTGTCATCCCCAAATCATTCACCCTGAGCACAACACATCTGCATTCAGTTGTCCGAACAGTACCAGCACAAATCTTTCTCTTCAATGACCTCTGAGGTCACTAGTATAGCTATCTTAACTATCTTTTTTATATACATATACATATGTTGTTTCTTTCAGCTTCTCACACTAGTGAGACAACATGATGTTTACATATGTGTGTCTGGTTTATTTCTCTAATGAGTATGGTCTCAAGTTGCATCTATTTACCTATAAAAGTCTCCAGTTTATCCTTCTTTATGGCTCAGTAGTACTCCATTGTATAAAAATACGACATCTTTTTTATCCATTCCTCAGTTGACAGGCATTTAGGTTGTTTCCAAGATCTAGTAATTACAAATTGTGGTGCTATAAATATGGGTGCCATATATCATTGTGGTATGATGTTTTTAATTCTTTTGGGAAGATACCTAGACAGGGAATAGCTGGGTCAAATGGAACCTCTAGTCCTAGTTTTTTTTTTTTTGATTTCCACAGTAGTTTCCACAGTATACACTCGCACCAACAGTGGAGAAGTGTTCCTTTTTCCCCACAGTCCTTCAGCTTTTGTTATTGCTTGATTTCTTGATAATTGCCATTCTTTCCAGGGTGAGGTGGAATCTCAGTGTTGTTTTAATTTGCATCTCTAGAATGACCAGTGATGTTCGACATTTTTTCATATATTTATTTGCTGTTTGTATTTCTTCATCTGAGACGTGTGTATTCATCTCAGATGTCCATTTTTGGATTGGGTCTTTAAATCTGGGAAGACTGATTTTTTTTGAGTTTTTTATATGTTCTCAATAGTAATCCTTTGTCTGAGGTACAGCTGGCAAACATTTGCTCCCATGTTGTGGGTTGTCTCTTCACTTTGTTGGTGGTTTCTCTTGCTTTGCAAAAGCTTTTCAATAGGATGAGATCCTCATTGTTGATTCTTTGTGATAGTTCCTGTGCAATTGAGGTTTTGTCCATAAAGTCTTTGCCTACACCAACATCTTCAAGAGTTTTACCTACCCTATCTTCCAGCAGATTTAATGTTTCTGTTTTAATATTAAGATCCTTGACCCTTCAGATTTTAGCTTAGTGCATGGTGAAAGATATGGGTCCAGGTCAGCACCAGTCATGAATTGTGGGGAGGAGAACAAGAATCCAACCACTTCCTGTGAGTTGACATCATGAACAGGTCACAGGGAGGATAACCAGATACCAGCCCCTTCCTGTTACTCAGGACCAATCACAGGCTGCGGGGAAGAGACCAACAAGCCAGCCACTTCCTGTGAGTTGGTGACACGTGCGGGCCGCAGGGAGGACAACCAGATGACAGCCCCTCCTGGTGTGTAGGCTAGGGAGACAAGAAGAGCCAAGGTTCCCACCATCCCGCTGTGAGCCACCAGCTGATCTGGAGAAACATAGACTGAGATGATAGCTATGGAAGTAAAATACAATTTAATGCTTGTAGTGTGTAGTGTTTATTGACTCTGTAGGTCTAAAGCTGGTGATCTGATCATCTGTTTAGAGGATAACAATATGCAGTATAGCAACTATGGGGGATTGAACTCATGACCTTGTGCTTGCCAGGCAGGTGCTTATGCCACTGAACTAAATCCCTGGCCCCCCTTTTTTTTTCGGTACCAGGGATTGAACTCCCAACCTCATACCTGCCAGGGCAGGCGCTTAAGCCACTGAGCCAAACTCCCAGCCCTGGTTTTTTGAGGCAGGGTCGCACTATGTAGCTCAGGTCAGCCTTGTGCTCATGTTGTAGCCCAAGCCAGCCTCGAACTCAATGCTCCTCCTACCTCAGCCTCCCCAGTGCTGGGATTAAAGGCATGCGCCACCATGCCTGGCCCCTGGCCCCTTGTTTGATATTATTTTATCTGATGGCAGAGGCAGCTATTTCAAAGATAACAAGATATATTATGGTAGCTATTTTAGATTTGCTATTATCTTGTTTTGAGGTTCTGTATTGCATTCATTGTTTTGTTTTAATTAGTTCTATTCTGTTTTGTTTGATTTTTACTATGTCTAAAGGTATCTGCATCTATTTTGAAGACAACAAGAGGCATTATGGTAGCCATTATTGATTTTCTATTATCTGTTTTGAAATCCTGTATCACACTGTTTTGTTTTGATTGGCTTTATTCTGTTTTCTTTTGCTTGGTTTTATTCTCTTTAAAACAACAACAACAAAAAATTGCCTGGCAAGCACGAGGTCGTAAATATGATTTCCAGTACAAAATAAAAAAGAAAAGAAAAGAAATTTAAAAAATTATTTAAAAAAAAGAGAAAAGCTGGGCGTGGTGGTGCACGCCTTTAATCCCAGCACTCGGGAGGCTGAGGTAGGCGGAGCGTTGTGGGTTCGAGGCCTGCTTGGGCTACAACGCGAGCACAAGGCCGGCCTGAGCTACATAGTGCGACCCTGCCTCAAAAAAACCCGGGCCAGGAGTTTGGCTCAGTGCCTTAAGCGCCTGCCCTGGCAGGTGCGAGGTTATGAGTTCAATCCCTGGTGCCGCAAAAAAAAAAAAAAAAAAAAGAGAGAAAAGGAAAGATATGGGTCCAATTTTAATCTTTGGCATGTATAGAGCCAGTTTTTCCAGCACCATTTATCAAAGAGGCTATCTTTCTCCCAGTGAACGTGTTTGGCACCTTTGTCAAAGATAAGGTGGCTTAGTGTGTCTGGAGTTGTTTCTGCACCTTCTAATCTGTTCCATTGATATTCAGGTCTGGTTTTTTTTGCCAGTAGCACACTGTTTTTATTATAGTAGCTTTATAGTATAATTTCAAGTCAGGGATTGGGATGCTCCCTATCTTGTCTTTGTTGCCCAGGATTGCCTTTGCTATTTTGGGTCTCTTCTGGTTCCAGATGAATTTTAGGATTGTTTAATCCGTGAGATATACTAATGGAATTTTGATTTGGATTGCATTGAAACTGTATAACAGTTTTGGAAGTATAGCCATTTTCACCATATTGGTTCTTTCTACGCAAGAGCATGGAATATTGCTCCATTTTCTAATATCCTTTTCAATCTCTTTTTTCAGAGTACTATAGTTTTCAATATAGAGGTCATTTTCATCCTTTGTTAGATTGATTCCTAGGTATTTCATTTTTTGGATACTATTGAGAAAGGTGTTGTTTCCTTCATTTCTCTCTCAGTGAGATTATTATTCATGTACAGGAAGGCTATTGACTTTTGAGTGTTGACTTTGTATCCAGCTACATTACTGAATTTACTTATTAAATCTAGTAGTCTTTTGGTGGAGTTTTGGGTCTTCTATGTAGAGTATCATGTCATCGGCAAATAATGCCAATTTAACTTCTTCCTTTCCTTTCCTATCCTTATTCTTTTTATTTCTTTCTCTTGTCTACTTGCTCCAGCTAAAGTTTCCAGGCCTGTCTTGAATAAGAATGCAGACAGTGGGCATCCTTATCTTGTTCCTGATTTTAGAGAGATAATTTTCAGTTTTTGTCCTTTTAGTATGATGTTGGCTGTTGGTTTGTCATAGATGGCTTTTATCAGATTGAGATAAAGACCGTCTATTCCAATTTACTGTAAGGTTTTTATCATGAGTGGGTGCTGGTCTTTGTCAAAAGCTTTTTCTGCATCTATTGAGATGATCTTATGATTTTGTCCTTGGTTCTGTTAATATGGTGTATTACATTTATGGATTTATGTATGTTGAACCATCCCTGCATCCCTGGGATGAATCCCACTTGATCATGATGTATAGTCTTCTTGATGATTTACTGTATTCCCTTTGCCAGTATCTTATTACTATGTACATTAGGGAAATTGGCCTGTAATTCTCTTCCTTAGTTGGGTCCTTCTCTGGTTTTGGTATCATGGTGACGCTTGCTTCAAGAAATGAATTTGGAAGTACTGCTTTCCTTTCAATTTCATTAAAGAGTTTGAGAAGTAGTGGTATTAGGTCTCTAAATTTCTTGTAGAATTCAGCAGTGAATCCATCAGGGCATGGGCTTTTCTTTGTTGATAGATTTTTAATTACATCTTTGATTTCATTTATTGATACTGGGTTATTTTAGGATTTTTATATCTTCTTGATTCAGCTTTGGTAACTCATATGTATCTAGGAATTGGTCCATCTCTTCTGTATTTTCCATCGTATTAGAATACAAGTTTTTTTTTTTTTTTTTTTTTTGAACCAGGGATCAAACTCACAATCTCATCCCTGACAGACAGGCACTTAAGCCACTGAGCCAAACTCCCAGCCCTAGTTTTTTGAGGCAGGGTCGCACTATGTAGCTCAGGCCTATCTTGCGCTTGCCTTGTAGCCCAAACCGGGCCTTGAACTCACAGTGCTCCGCCTACCTCAACCTCCCGAGTGCTGGGATTAAAGGCGTGCGCCACCACGCCCGGCTTAGAATACAAGTTTTTAACGTATGTAGCATTGTTACCCCTTGATTGACATACTTTATAATTTTGTTGTAGTTTTTCTTCTTTTTCTTCTTCTTCTTCTCCTCCTCCTCCTTTTTTTTTCTTTTATCTATGGATAAAATGGATTTGAAAAAAATAGAATACAATTTTTCAAAGTAGGTACAGATGATCTTCTGGATTTCTGCAGGGTCCATTGTAATTTTATCCTTTTCATTCCTAATTGCGTGGATTTGAGTCTTTTCTTTCCTTTTTTTTTTTTTGATAAGGTTGAATAAGGTTTTGTCAATTTTATTTAATCTTTCAAAGAACCAACTCTTCAATTCATTGACTCTTTGTATTGTTTTTTAGTCTCCAGTGTGTTAATTTTTGCTCTGATCTTTATAATTTTCTCCCTCATATGAGCTTGTGGTTTAGCCTGCTCTTCTTTTTCTAGAAGTTTGAAATTCACCATTAAGTTGCTTATATGTGCTTGTTCTGTTTTCCTGATATGGATATTTACTGCTATAAATTTCTCTCTTAAGACTGCTTTCAAAAAAAAAAAAAAAAAAAAAAAGACTGCTTTCATTGTGTTCCACAAGTTCCAGTATGTTGTATTGTCATTATCATTCAACTGTAAAAACTGTCTTAATTTCTTCTTTAATTTCATCTGTTACCCATTGGTTGTTCAGTAGGGCACTATTTAATTTCTATGTTTTTATGAAGTTCTTGTGGTTTCCTTTGGCATGCATTTCCAATTTTATTGTACTGTGGTCTGATGGTAAGCATGGGATAATTTCAATTCCTTTGCATTTGTTTAAGCATATTCTATGAGCCAGTATATGGTCTATTTTGGAGACGGTCCCATGTGCACCTGAGAAGAATATGTATTCTGATGTTGTGGGATGGAATGCTCTATAAACATCTACTAAGATGATTTGTTCAAAAGTTTGGTTTATTTCTAATATTTCATTATTGACTTTTTGTCTAGTTGATATGTCTTTTTGTGACAGTGGGGTATTGAGGTCTCCCAGTACAATTGTCTGAGGGCTTTGAAATTTCATGTCTGTTAGTAATTGTTTTATATAGTTGGGTGCACTGGTATTTGTTGCATGTACATTTATGATTGTCATCACTTCCTCTTAGATTGTTCCCTTTATGAGGATGTAGTGACCTTCTTTATCTCCCTTAGTCTTGGCTTGAAATTCTCTTTGTCTGCAAATAGAATAGCTACCCATGCTTTTTTCTGGGTTCCTGTCACATGGGGTATTGTTTTCTATCCTTTAACTTTCATTTTTTTTTTTTTTTTTTTGTGGCACCGGGGATTGAACTCACAGCCTTGCGCCTGCCAGGGCAGGTGCTTAAGCCACTGAGCCAAACTCCCAGCCCTGGTTTTTTGAGGCAGGGTCGCACTATGTAGCTCAGGTCGGCCTTGCGCCGCGTTGTAGCCCAAGCCGGCCTCGAACTCACAACGCTCCACCTACCTCAGCCTCCCGAGTGCTGGGATATCCTTTAACTTTCAATCTACAAATTTCTTTTTGAATTAAGTGTGTTTCTTGTAAGCCACATATTGTTGGATCTTGCTTCTGGATCAAGTATGCCAGTCTGCCTTTTGATTGGAGAATTGAGACCATTAACATTGATGGTTATAACTGATATGTATTGACTTATCCTTGTCATGTTATTTTCCTGTTATTGGCTACTTCTTTTTTTTTTTTCTCCCTCTAATGTTTGCCTTCCCTGGTGGATTCCTTCTTTTGGAGTTCGTGGAACTGTATTATTATCTCTTCTAGAATGTCCTTCAGAACATTTTGGAGTGCTGACCTGGTGGTCATAAATTTCCTCAGATGTTCTTTGTCATGGAAGTATCTTATTTCTCCATCAATTTTGAAAGATAGTTTTGCAGGATATACCAATCTGGGTTGAAAGTTGTTTTCCTTTAGAACTGGAGTACTTCACTCCAAGCTCTCCTTGACTTGAGAGTTTGTGCTGAGAAGTCAGCTGTGATTCTGATGGGCTTTCCTTTATAGGTGATTTTTTTTCTTTTCTCTAACAGCTATTAAGATTCTATTCTTGTGTTGAATTTCTGGAATCTTGACTATGATATGACTGGCTGTAGATTTTTTTGGATCATGGTTAATTGGAGTTCTATATGCCTCATTTATCTGTATGTCAAGTTCTTTCTTTCTCTACCAAGAAAGTTTTCTGCTATTATGTCTGTGAATACTTTTTTGTTTTTTTTGACACAAGGTCTCATCGTACAGTTCAGGCTGGCCTTGAGCTCACTTTATAGCCCAGACTAGTCTCAAACTCGCAATGATCCTCCTGCCTCAGCCTCCCAAATGCTAGGATTGCAGGAATGTGCCACCACACTGGGGTATGAACACTTTTTAAATGTCATTTGTTGTCTTCTGCTTTTTCATTTACTCCAATCAATCTTAAATTACTCTTCTTTGTCTCATCTAGCAGCTGCTGGATTGATTCCTTATGATCCCTTGCTATTTTTGAGCACTCTTTCTTTTCCTGGTCACTAACTGCAAGCCTGTCTTCAATATCTGAGATTCTGTCCTCACATTGGCCTAATCTGCTTCAAATATTTTCAGTGGAGTTTTTATTCTCTTGGATATCTGCTTGAATCCACTGTATGGATTCCATTTCTTTCTTATGCTGAGCTTTCATAATTTTCTTAAGCTCATCTATTTTTTTGTCTGTATCTGCTCTAACATCACTAAGGATGGTGTGTATTTTGGTAATCTCTGTAGCTATCTGAGAGATTATTTCTGATTTCATTTTTTCCAGTGCCTCATTCAACTGCTTTGTTGTTACCACTTCAGAGAGGCCTGATGAGGGACTTTAGATGGTCCCACCTCATTGCACCCTGGATTTACCTTTAATGAACTGGATGTCTGGGGTTGCATTTTGCTTACATGTCTTCTCATTTTATTTTCTCACTTTTTTTAGTTTAATTCCTGGGGTGGTGCTTGTACATTACCTATGGTGGGTGCTTTATTAGTAGTATTTAGGATCCTTAAGTGATGACTACTTCTCTGAGGTATCTTCCAGATTTAACTGATTTTGGAGTTTTGAGTCTGTTGGAAGATCTTACCTCTTCAGTTTGTTGGAGATTAGAAGTTGTTGCTTGTTTGGACTAGTCCCTGGTTCTTGGGCACTGTGCCACAGTATTTTCTATGACCCTTAGTCAGTCTTAGTCATGGAATATCTTGACCAACAGCCATTTAGGACAATTATGTCAGTTTTGGCTATAGTGGTACCAATAGCATCAAACAGTCTAGAAAATGACAAACTGAGCTAACCTTTAATTTTCCACTTTTAACTGTATGAACTAGATTTTATGATTATATAACAAAATGTAAAACAAATCAGAAAATTATATGCAGTATATAAGTCCTTAATGTGTTAATCTTGCCCTTGGGGTTAAAATTTAAAATGGATTGAGGAGGCAGGCACAGATCAGGAAGCAATATGGACTGCCCTCTGAGGTCCTGATCCCAGGACCTTGGGGGAGAACGAGTAGGGCCCCTCGCGGGACCCCCGCCCGGCCCGCGCGGCGCAGGCATGGATCAGGAAGCAATATGGACTGCCCTCTGGGGTCCTGATATCAGGACCTTGGAGGAGAACGAGTAGGACCCCTCGCGGGACCCCTGCCCGGCGCGCGGGCTTGGAATCGGGGACAAACACTAACACCCCCCCACCCCCCCCACCCCCCGTAAGCAACCTGCTGTTTCGGAGGTCTGGCTGGATTAATAGCAACCAAGGAACATCAACTAACTTTTGTTTTGTAGATTTGGCCAGGCCTCTGGGCAGCAACCCAAGCATCTCTTTATAGCAGGCAATGTAGCAAGTATGGGGGATTCTCTTCTGTCTTGTCTTTTATT
>RJWM01023028.1:0-32774 GCA_004363535.1 Dasyprocta punctata | reverse complement strand
GGGAAGTGTGAAAATCATCATAATTTAAACATATTTTCCTCTGATTGTGCCTTTAGTGAGTCCTGGGTGTTACATGGCAGAAAAATGGGATGGATGAGTTGAAATGAAGTGTGTAGAATAGACTTAGATAAGGAAGTTCTCGCAATGCTGAGGGTTTGGTGTGCAGTGGGTTGAGAAGGCAGATATGGTTGGATGAGTGTTCTGGTCAGAAAAGTAGAATTCTGAGTGTCTGTGGAATGAAAATGATGACCAGGTACAAGATTATTTTGCTGAGCCAGCATGCTTGGAAGCTGCTTTCTGGAGTAGGAAGCACTTTGAAGAGTATACAGTTGTCCCATGGGTCGTGTTTGGAGACACTAAATAAAAGAACCCAGGAAAGGAAACCATATCAAGTACATCTTTGGCACATAACAATTTTTCTTTCAAGAAAATTTTATCTTTTTTATATTGTGCACGATCTTTTTGTATTTTTGACTGAATCCCAAATATGTAATTCAGGTTATATTTTCCCTAAAATCAGCATAGCTAAAAGTTTTATGCATCTTTTGTTCTTGATGCCAAGGCTGTGATAAATAAGAATCTATGCAGTGATATCTTTATAAGGGGCTGTGTGGTTGGCACCATCTCCTCTGTAATACGATTTCTCAAAGAGCCATTTTTCTTCCACCTATGACAAGGCAGTCATTAAACCTGAATTATCTGAACATAGGTAGGTATTTCTGAAGTACTTAAATGTGCATTATTACATTTACCAAGTTGTTTAAAAGACTTGAGGCTAAGGGGAGGGAAAAAAAAGAATCTTTTCATGAGGAAGTTAACGAGAAAAAATTCACTCCTATGATGTATATTCAGTGCACCGTTTTTTAATTCTGTGGTTGTCTTCTCTCTGTGTCTCCAGCTGTCTGTGTATTGGAAACCTTAGCAGTCCAATAATTGCATTAACTCCTCATTTCAGCTACAGGGCTTGAAAGCATATCCCTAATTAGTTGTCAGAAGCAAAAGATAAACTCAACTTTATTAAACCCAATGTTTGAGAAGCTGAAAGGGTATATGAACAAAAGATTATCTAATAGATTGATGTCTCTGCCTTTGCTCATTTAGTCTCTGCCTGTCCCCATTTTTTTTTTGAGACAGAGTCTCACTATGTTGCCCAGACTGGCCTGGAATTCACAATCTTCCTGCTTCAGCTTCCCAGGCACTAGAGTTACAGCCATGCACACCATGCCCAGCATCCTTCACACCTTCCTAAACTGTTTCCCAACTGCTTCCTTCCATGCCAGTCCAAGCTCCTGGAGTATATCCATGCCACCATCTATCGTTGTAGTTGTTTTAAAATGAACATAACAGAAAATTTACCATTTTAATCATTTTAAGTGTGCAACTCAGATGCATTAAACACATCCGCACTGTTATGCAATCATCCTCATCACCCATGCCATTTATTGTAAAATACTACCTTGGATGCGTATGACTCACCTTTTCCATTGCTGGGGCAAACCCCCAACATACAATTTAAGAAAAAAGGTTGTTTTCACTCCTAATTTCAGAGGGTTTCCATTCATGGGCAGCTGGAGCCAAGGTGGGAGGGCATCATGGTGGGAGGGCACAGTGGAGAAAAACTGTCAAAATCATGGCAGCCAGGAAGTAGAGAGCAGGGGAAGAGTCCCTGGGGGAAGGGCAATAGTCCTGAAGGTCACTTCTCTACGACCCACCCAGATATAGCCAGAAGTGAGCTTTACTAACTTCCAAGACATCCTTCAAGTCAATCCAGTTGACACTCAGACTGGTGTGACACTGTGGAAATCAGTATGGAGATTCCTCAAAAAACTAGGATTGGAAGTCCCATTCAATCCAGTTATTCCCCTTCTGGGTATTTTCCCAGAAAAATTGAAAGTGTCATATCACAGTTTTACATGTGCACCCATGTTTAGAGCAGCACAATTTGTATTAGCTAAATTGTGGAAACAACCAAAATGCCCATCAACTGTAGAATGGATGAAAACGATGTGGTATTTTTATACAATGGAATATTGCTTAGCTATAAAAAAGGATGATATTGAGGCTTTTATAGGTAAATGGAGACAGCTTGAGACTATACTCATGAGTGAAATAAATCAGACTCACATTTCTAAATATCATATTGTCTCCCTAGTGTAAAAAATAAATAATAATAATAATAATAAACTGAAAGAGTAATAAGATCCAAAATGTACAATAGGTACTGTAATAATGAAAAGGAAATAAACTGCTCAAAATTAAAGAACAGATGGGATACAGGAAAAGAGAAATGGAAGAAAGGAAAAGATTATATGTATGTAGGTATACACATATATCTGTATGTATGTGTAAGCATGAAAGATAGATAACTATACTACTAATTCTCTGTTAGTTCATCAAAAAGAATACTTTGTGTTGTCATTGTTTGATCATTTGATCATTTTTTATGCCTAGATTTTGTAACTTGAACAACTACTTCTAAGATAACAGTATGTAATATATTAGCTAGTATTGATTTCTTAATGTCTTTGTGAAATTATTATTTCTACCTTTTTTGTTTTGTTTTTTAAAATAAAGAATACATAATGAGGACAAAAAATATTGGGAACTGAAGTAAAGACTATTCTTGTATTGGGAAAAAAATCCAGTTGACATTCAAGATTAATAATCACAGGGTACGACAAAGGACAGAGCCAAAGGGGTTGAATTGTTAAAGGGTGAAGAATTCTTGGATCCATGGACCAGTGATTTAGCTCAGTGGTTCAAGTGACTGCCTGGTAAGTGCAAGGTCATGAGTTTGATCCCCAGTACCAAAAAAGAAAGAAAGCAAAATCACTTGAAGAATTCTTGGATCCAACAAATGCTGCTCTACCTTGGTCCATCCACCCGACAGGATGACTGATGGCACGTCCACCACTGATTGGACCTGACCTCACTTCCTGCTGACTTTCTGACACTTCCCTGCCAATTGCAATTCATTATGCTGGTGCACCCACTGTCGAGCATTTGCTGTGAGCCAAGCCTCTTTTGCTGTCTTTCCCTTGACTCCTCTCAACAACACACTGAGAACAGTTATTAGTGCCACTCCCACTTTTCAAGTGAGCATACTGGGGCAGAAGGAAGCAAATCCATTTGCCCAAGATTGCAGAACTCAGGTCCAGATCCAGGCAGTCTGGGGCCAGCTTTTAGCCACATGCTACACTAAATAGAAAATTGGGCTGCTGGTGAGAGGATGAAATTGTTTAATAAAGTTATTTTTACTCTTTCTAGATAAATTCACAAAGAAAATTATTTCCAATATCTTTTTCCATCTTGTTTCTTTTAACACATCAAAATTTATGCCCAAAGGAAAATATTTTAAAAATAAAGTCATGAAAGATTATAAACAAGGACTAGGTTCTCCATATGGTTAATCAGTGGGTGGTGACTTTAGTGGTCTTTCCTGGTGTCTAAGGCATTGCAGGTGAACTCTTGTAAGTGGAGGACATAAGTGCACACATATACCACCATACTATCTGAGTCCTAGCAAAAAAAGGAAGGCGCCCTCCACAGAGGTTTACCTGGAACATGAAAGCAGGGTCCTGAGAAGCTATAGGGGATGTGGAAGCACTGTAGACTAGAAACAGCAGGGAGACTTTACCACTCAGTCCTGAAGGCACTTAGGGCCCAGGTAGAACTGGGGCAGGGGGCGGAGGTTGGCACCCAACAGCTGCTGCAAGTGTTAGAAATTTGGACAAGGTTGAAAGAAAATCAGGGAATAAATACCTGACCTCAACCCCTCCCATCCAGGGCCTTCTCACCAAACTCAAAGAGAAGCCAAAAGCAAGGAAGCTCTCATGATACAGACATAAAATTCATACTCCAAGGCACAAAGAAGAGCAAAGAAGGGATATGGGAGTTGGGGAATCAGTGGTATCACAACCGAGAAGAAATAGAGAAGTCCCCATGCCAATGAGATGTTTAAGCCCTGTTAACTACCATCATCTATCAGGGGAATATTTGGATCAGTCCTTTTGTTCAAAAGCCAAAAGCAGGAAGTCAAACAGGCCTCCTGGCTTTTGTTGGAACCCAACATGCAGCCTGATCTTGTATAAAGCTCATGTTATTTCTTTAAATTCAGGGAACTTGCAACATAAAACCTACCATCATAAACATTTTTAAGCATGCAATTCAGGGATAAAACATATCCGCATCATTGTACAACCACCACCAGCACCTATCACCAGACCCTTTTCATATCCCAAGATGAAACTCAATGCCAATCAAACAACAATGTCTCATTCTGCCCTCCTTCGATCCCTGTGACCACCATTCTACTTTCTATCTCCGTGAGCCTGACTACTCTGGGTACCTCATGTAAGTGCAGTCACATACGAGTTTTCTTTCTCATACAATATAATGGGTCCAAGATTCATCCATGTCATAGCACGGTATCTTAAATATCTTTTTAAATAATTCAGAATAAACTAGGAAATGAGTACCTTGTGAATTTTTATCATATGAACCCAATTCCATTCAGAACCCCTTATGAGCAGGTCAACAATTTAAAATTAGAGATCTTCCCCCATCACAGCTCCAATCTTCCTATGTTCTTATCTTACTGATTATTCCAATTTGGCACATTAATAAAGAATGGAGACAGATAGAGAGAGAGAGACAGAGAGAGAGAGAGAGAGGGAGAGAGAGGGAGAGAGAGAGAGAGAGAGAGAGAGAGAGAGAGAGAGAGAGAGAGAATGGGAGGGAGAGGGGGAGAGAGAGAGAGATTGATTTGGGGAAAGAAGGTTCCAAGTGGAATTTGTAGCCCTGAAACTGACTTTTTGATCCAAAAATATTGAAGAGTGTAAAACATGTGTTAGAAAAAAATTTTTGAGCCAGTAAGTATGCTTGCACTCAGAGTTATAAAAATTCACTTGCAAAGTCACTTCATTAGTACGTGAATATTTTCCTCATACACAAGAAGAATATGGCTTATGAATTCACCCCTCCATGCTTATACCAGAAACCAAGAGTGCTCAGACACACTCTAGAGAGCCCAGAAAGGATCCTGCAGCTTGTGTCCTGTCATCAGGGCTTTCTTCATGCATCTCTACCTGCTCCTCTAATTATAACGTGCATTTCAAGTCTTTGAGGAGATATTTCTTTCCCAAACCACACATTACTTTCAGTGGATATGGCTATCAAGAACAAGGTAGGTTTTGCCAGTACTTAATAATTTCAGCAATTAGTATAGAGCCATAGATGCAAGAAAGAGTAAAAGGGCCCAAGATGAGAAATCAACTCGTGATGCAAACATTTTAATCAACACTCATCTCTGCAAACTGGCATCTCTCAGGCAAGCTGTAAATTAAATAGACCGGTGCCATTTGGAAGCCCAAGTCTCATCTGATGTATTCCCCAAACGATAATCTTCTGAACTCTTTCTGGAGTAGCACCATCAGACACGAACCCAAAACAGTGACCAGTAACCCTCTGCCTATTCTGCTACCCGCACATATCAATCACTTTTTCTAAACATTAACCAAAAGGATAGATTTTAGAGTTTTATTTTAATAATTCTGATACATGTTAAATTTAAAAATGTTTTCAGTTGATTTTAAAATGTTTTTGGAAATAGAGACACTTAGTTTACAAAAAAAAACTGTATAAGACATTAATTTCTGGGCCAGGGGTTTAACTCAGCAGCACAAGTGCCTGCCTGGCAAGCACGAGGTCATAATTTCGATCCCCAGTACCAAAAAACAAAACGAAACAAAACAGAAAGAAAATAATTTCTGACTTACTCCACAGTGATTTCGAGTTCTTCTTTCTAGAGGTCACCATACACTTTTTCAGATTTGGCTATTCTTTTCTGCTTTTTCACATACAGCTAAATCATGCTTTTATATCAATTTTAGAAATCTCCATTCCTTTGTTTTCTGTTGTGGAGGTAATAACCTAGCTTTATTACATGATCTTACCACCTCCCTTATTTTTCCAAAATAATTTCCCTTATTTTGCATTCTATCGAAGAATGGTCTTATATTTTCTGATTTTTTTCATTGTTTACTGATGAGTCAAGAGCTATACTTTTATATTTTCTTTCTGTCCCAGTGTTTGCTTTTCCTAAAGTTTCTTCTTGCCTTTCTCTTTTTGTAATATCCCTTTGTAAAAATCCTGTATTTTTGAGAGAGCTTACATCTTGCAAGATGACATGTATACTGTTGTTGTTCTCCAAACCCCTTGCTCCCTGGTGATGTCAAGGGGTATTTGGGAGTTCCCTTCCTCTCTCTCTGCACCTTAGGCTTGATCCAGACATACAATTATTTGTTTTGCCTTAAGATCATTTTAAGGGAACATAACTCCATACTGATACCAGAACAGTGCTTTGCAGTCAAGCTACAAGAACAGCCTGGAAAACCAGGTATGAAATTAGATATACTCAAACTTGAATCTACTTTTGCCGCTTATTAACCATGTTACCTTAGGAAATCAATTCCTGTAGCATCCCTAAGCTTCACTCTCACACTTGTGAAATAAAGATAGTGCTGCACAAAAATGTCAGGACTCCAGAAAGAAGAGCTGTCAGCTTAGTCCAGACTTTGTCTCATCCCAGTGAAGTACTTATTTCTTGTTACCTACCATTGCTGTTGTTTTCAAAAGGCTCTTTCAATACCTTCTTATTTAGCTATTCTGACTGTTCCAGAGGAGAGGAAAATCTGGAGTTGTTTCTTTTGGAGTGGAGGACTCTGAGCCTCAGATAGGCCACCAGAGTCACAGGACATGTCATATCGTTGATACGGGATGTCCTCGAAGCAGCAGAGCAGAGTGTGAACCAGCATAGTCTCAGAAGGTAGACAGCATGGGCTCCACCCCACTTCAGCTTCCTACGCAGATGAACTTAGGTACATTCCTCAATTTCTCCAAGCCTCAGTTTCCTTATCTGTATAGGAGAAGGACTATTAGTCCAAACCACACACCTAAATTGCTTTGTAGTTTTATGAGTATTCATGCATATGTAATGATGTCTGCCACATAATTACTCCTAGATAAATACAGTTTAAGTAGCATTTTAGGGTCTCTATCAAAGTGTTGTAACACCACCGCAGGCTGCTAACTCAAGTGGCACAAGATCCTGCTTTTTTGCCTATTAGTTCTCTAAATCTCCCCTTACTGTCCCTTCTAATTGACTCCTAAATTAGGATAAAGCTGTATGCAGGAAATTTTAGACCATGCATACACTTAAGTAGGACAGCCCACCAACGTGAGACCTAGAGCTGGCTGTCCCTAAATTAGGCAGACTGAAGGCTGAGATAACCCTGAATATGTCACCACAGAATCTGGGTATTAGAGTCTAAGGATTTTGATTTCCTTCTGTCTCTTCCAAAAC
Organism: Dasyprocta punctata; assembly: GCA_004363535.1. NCBI lineage: Eukaryota > Metazoa > Chordata > Mammalia > Rodentia > Dasyproctidae > Dasyprocta > Dasyprocta punctata. Next base: position 25,411 of record RJWM01023028.1, on the reverse strand, counting down.
TCACCCTTCATACAACAACATGTGTGGTAAAAATCATTTACTAAAGCAATGTTTCTTTTGAGTTTTACAAGAAACCTTCAGAAAAGGGATTCTTGAGTCTGTTTACTATTTTCTTCATTGCCCACTGATTTAGTTAGGATTCCCTAGAGGAACAGAATCAATAGAAAGAGACATATGAATGTGCAAGGACAGGCATTAAGTAGGCTTACAAGACCAGAGGTGGAGGAATCCAGAATGACCATCTGAGCTGGAGAATCCAATAGCTGCTCAGCCCAAGGAAATGGAAAACATAGGACAGAGGGATCAAGGATGCAGCAACAGTCCAAGGCTGAAGGTCTGGAAGCATTGCCAGCACACGTTTGTGTTGGAAGGCTGAAGAAACTGAAGATCGATGGCAGGGGTGAAGACTGGAGCAGCATGAACACAGCATGAACAATTCCTTCTTCCTTCCCCTTTTCATCCTATTCAGCTAGAAGCTTATTGGCTGGTGCCGTTCACATCCAGGGTGGGTCTTCCCCCCTCTCAGTTTGCTGACCTACTTATCAGTCATCCACAGACACAACCAAAATTATACTTTACTAATCTGCTAGGCATTTCTTAATCCGCTCAATTTGACGTATCACGATTAATGATCACACCTACAGATTAGCATAACAAAGACTGTGAGAAGCCCCACAAATGAAATTTATACAATTCATTGTTTCCTAACCTTATTTGACATAGGAACTAATTCTCTACCACCTATTTCTTTTTTTTTAATTTTATGAAAAAAAGTAAACCAAAATTTCATAACAAGATGATAGGATAATAACAATAGGTAATGCATTGCATATTATTATCTTTAAAGTAGTTACTCAGAGTACAAGATACGGGCACAACAAATTCTCCAATTGATATTAGCACAAACTTTCCCTTTCTGTGAAATAAGAGACACTACTAGTATAACTGACTTGCATTTTTTCTCCCTTTTCCCTTCCTTTCCTCTTTTCCCTATCCTGGTTCCTTTTTAACTATTTCTTACCCTTTTATGATATCCATTGTACATTTTAGACCTTATTTACTCTTTCAGTTTCTCACACTAGGAAGACAATATGATGTTTACACATGTGAGTCTGATTTATTTCACTAATGAGTAAGGTCTTGAGTTGCATCCATTTGCCTATAAAATTCTCTTTATCCTGCTTTATGGCTGAGTAGTACTCGATTGTATAAACATTCCACATTTTTTAATCCATTCCTCAGTTGATGGATCTTTGGATTGTTTCCAGGATTTGGTTATTACAAATTGTGCTGCTATAAACATGGGTGCACATGTATTGCTGTGGTATGATGTTTTTAATTCTTCTGGGGAGATACCCAGAAGAGGAATAGCTGTATCAAATGGGACCTCTAATACTAGTTCTTTGAGCAATCTCCATACTGATTTCTACAGTGGTTGCACAAGTCTACACTCTTACCAACAATGAAAAAGGGTTCCTTTTTCCCCACAGCCCCACCAGCACTTGTTATTGGTTGATTTTTTGATGACAGTCATTCTTTCTGGGGTGAGATGGAGTCTCAATGTTTTCATTTGCGTGTCTCAAGTGAACAATGATGTTGAATGTTTTTTCATGTATTTATTTGCCATTTTTATTTCTTCATCTGAGAAGTGTGTATTCATCCCAGATACCCATTTTTGAATTGGGCATTTAAATTGGGGGGGGTCTGATTTTTTTTCATTTCCTCATATGTTCTACATCAAAGTCCTTTGTATGAGGGGAAATTGGCTAAAAATTTTCCCACACTGTGGGTTGTCTTTTCACTCTGTTGGTGATTTATTTTGATGTGCAAAAACTTTTTGCTAAGATGAGGTCCCAATGTTGATTCTTTGAAGTACTCTTTGCCTATACCTATATCCTCAAGATTTCTACCTATTTTCTCTTCCAGTAGGTTTAGTTTTTCTGTTTTAATATTTAGATCTTTGATCCATTGTGACTTTAGTTTAGTACCTGGTGATAGACATGGATCTACTTTTAGTCTTCAGCATGCAGAGAAACAGTTTTTCCAGCACCATTTATTAAAGAGGCTTTTTTTTCAATCAATATGTTTGGCCCTTTTGTCAAAGATAAGGTGTCTGAGTTGGTAGTTGTGGCTGCATCCTCTATTCTGTTCCACTAATCCTCAGATCTGTTTTTTGTTTGTTTGCTTGCTTGCTTTTGCTAATACCATGCTGATTTTATCACAGTAGGTTTGTAGTATAATTTCAAGTCAGAGATTGTGATGCCTCCTGCCTTGCTTTTGTTGCCCAGAACTGATTTTGCTATTCTAAGTCTTTTCTGGTTCCAAATGAACTTTAGAAATGTTTTCTCTACTTTTGTGAGGTATATTAATGATATTTTGATTGGGATTGCATTAAATCTGTATAATAATTTTGGGAATATGACCATTTTCACTAGGTTGGTTCTTCCCATCCATAAACAAGTGGAAATTTTTTCATTTTCTGATATCCTCTTTGATCTCCTTTTTAAGAGCACTGTGATGTATAGAAGTTTTACTTCCTTTGTTAGACTGATTCCTAAGTATTTCTTTCTTTCTTTTTTTCTTTTTTGGATGTTATTGTGAAGAGTGTGGTTTCCTTAATTTCTCTCGCAGTGAGTTCGTTGCTTGTGTACAGGAATGTAATTGATTTTTAGTGTTGACTTTGTATTCAGCTATGCTACTGATTTAATTTATTAAACCTAGAAGATTTTTAGTGAAGTTTTTGGGATCTTCTATGTAGAGCATCATGTCATCTGCAAATAATGATAATTTGACTTCTTCCTTTCTTATCCTTATCCTTATCCTCTCTCTCTTGTCTAATTGCTCTGGCTAATATTTCCAGAGCTATATTGAATACCACCTGTTTCTTAAATTTACTTTTCAAGTAGCTAGTGTTTCCAGGAACATGCTTTGTTTAAGGATGAGTCAAAACAGCAACAGTCACAAGAATGTGTAATACTGAAACAGATGGAGAAGGAAATTGTTGACTCTGATCCTTAAAATACCTCATTTTACACCTATGTCAAGTGATCTACATTGATCTGTGCCTGCCTAAGTAGGTCTGCTGGAAGTCAGAAGCATTAACAATCTGGGCACATCCTTGGTTCCATGAATGCTTCACCAAAAGGATCTTTTATTCACTATGACATCTTGTCCAGTCCCCCTGCAGCTTGAACAGTCTTTCTACCCCACCTGGGCTGTGACAGAATTTGTAATTTCTTAGAAAGTTCTTTCTGGAGATACTTGAAAGAACCTGAGAAACCTTCAGAATCTGTTATCTTTATTACAATTCCACATCCTCAGGGCTCCCTGAGGAGTGCAGGGCAGTAACAAATTGCCCAGTGATTAAAAGCAACTGCTTTGAGGTTTTGAGTTTCTATTTCAGCTACATTTCTCATCTGGGCTCTCAGCATCAATTTCTTATTCAGTAATACAGAGATTATAATACCTCCTGTGCAGGAAAGAGTTACTACAGCAAGCCCAAAGTCTTAGCCACTTTCCTCATCACCGTATAAAATACCTAACACCTGCAACTTTAAGAAAGGAGAGATTTATTCTGACTCACATTTTCACTCCAATATCACCACCTCCAAGGCAGGAAGAGCATGGTGGAAAGGCCTGGTCTGGTAGAGAAAAACTGTTCACATCATGGCGACAAGGAAGCTGAACAAGAGAAGCAGGGAGCCTAAAATGGAGATAGACCCATCTGGGTTATGCCCCCACGGACCTGCATCTTCCAACCAAACTCTACTACCTAAAGCAAGTCAGCTGCTGGACACCCCACTAGATGAATCCACCATGGGAACAGAGTCCCCAGGATTCAAATATCTTCTACATATGTGAGAATTTTCAAGGACACGCCCGATCTAAACCGTAACTCCTGAGATGAGTATTTTTTAAAAGCCCACTTATAAAGTTGGCTCTAGTTTGGTATCTGAGAATGTGGATGTTAGGAAGGTTCCCCACCATTTCCTGGTGAGAGTGGCTCATGCTTATGATACCTAAACTCGTTATGCAAATACCATGGCTCACGCTGAAACCCTACTTTCCTTTGAGATTCTGAAACTCGAAGTACAGACCTGGCAGAGGGTACCTACCTGAAGAATAATGAATGAAATCTTCAGACATTGCATCTCTGGTGTTTCACTGATTGACTGTCACATGCATTTCACTGGTATAGTCACAGTAGAGCATTATGTGAAATAATAAAGTTCTATGTGAGTCCACGGGGGAGGACCTGTGGAAGCCTGTGCCTGATGTCTTCAGAACTTCACCGCACGCAACTTTTCTCTCTACCAGTTTTGTTTCTCAGCCTTTAATTGTAATAAATCCCAGCCATGAGAATGACTATGGACTGAGCCCGTGAGTCCCCTTAGCAAATCATCAAACCAGGGAGTGACCTTGGGAAACTCAGCATAGGATTACTGTGAATACAGGATCAAATACTTTGAACATCAATAAGCTACGAGGTACACAGTAAGTAAGCATGGGCATCAGAAAAAGAATCATACACCAAGTATATGTCTACTTCCCTTCTCAGTGCCCCTCTGCTCCCTGGTATCAAAGGGCTCTGGGACCCTGTCTCTGTATTTTGTCTGAGTGCAGTCTCCCCCATTGCTAACAGAGTAATGGCTACTACTGATGAAACATCACTGTGTATCCTGGAGATTCTGTCTCTGCATTTGTCAAGTACAAGTTTCACAGGATTGTTGCTTTAGAAGTGCTTTCTTTTCTTAATTTTTCTTTTAACTTGGTTCCTTAATAACTCTTCAACTCAAACTTACAGGGCACTTAGAAATATAGTTGTTACCACTTAAATTATAATTGTGTAGTATCACAGGATGCTGTATAGGTAGATTATTTCAGTTGTGAATTTACTCCCCACAAGTCCCTTATTTAAAAGTTGTAACAGTGTTACTTCATTGATATTTTCCTTTATAAATTCTCATTTGAATGGCACAGCGACCTCTGGGAAATTTATTATCAGGATGAGAATAGCAATGCATTTCTATACTGGTTCTAAAACTATTTAGTCTACCATTTGGGGGCTTATTTGGGTATGAATACATGCAAAAGAACTCTAGTGATTTTTCTGAAATAATTTTCATCTTTCTTTAAAACTTGGTTATAGCTCAAGTCTATTAAAATGTCAAATGGACTTAGTCAACAAACGTTCAAATTATATTTGGGGATGAATTTCATTTCATGAAATCAAACCAAGAGACAGTATATAGAGCCACTAACTTAGTGCTATTTTCCCTAAATGCACCAGGTCTTCAACCAACAGGATAGTAGTATCACAATCAAGGCTCGTTTGAGTTAAGGCAATTGTATGATAGCTAATTTAGCTACCCAGATTGAACACTGTAACTCAGAACTTTTGAGCTGCTGAAATGGAGACAGAAAAGTAAAGAACCTCTGAGAATGCAAGGTGGATGATAATCATATGTTTGCTATAGGGTTTTTTTATGCAGTAATGTACTTTAAAACGTAATAGTTTAAGGGAGCAACAATTCGTGTCCTCATTCTATAAATTGGCACCTATGGGCGCAGTTCAACCTGGGTAGTTCTCCTGCTTTTGAACATGCTCATTTATATGAACAGTTTTATGCCAGCCAGAGAGCTCTGGTTCTAGTCTTTGGCTTGTTTTTGCCTGGGCAACAAGTGACCAAACTACATGGTATTGTGCCCTCCAACAGGATAGACTGGCCCTGTTCTCATGGGTCTGCAGATTCAAGACAGCAAGAAGGTAAGCCCCAGTGTACAAGTATGTTATGCGCTCATGTTGTTTTCTTTTATCCCATTGAATAAGAAAATTACATATCAAAGCCCAGTGTCAGGGTAGGAGAGACCTCTCTATGGGCATGGACATTGTGGGCTATTTCTGCAATGGACTATCTCAACTGGGTTCTTTTACTCCTTTACATTTTGGCGTAAGTGTGCCAGAGTTTTAAGATTATCTGATTTATATTTGTTTACTTACTTGTGACAAAGTACATTTATTAGTCAGCTTTCCAATTGAAGAGACACAATACCTAACACCCACAGTATAAAAAAAAAAAGAGAAGTTTGATTTGGCTCACAGTTTGAGGAGATTCAGTTCATAGTCACTTTCCTTTAAGGCAGAAATATGGGGTAAGGCATAATGAAGTAAAGATGTGCTTGCACAGCAGCCAGGAAGCACAGCAGAGGGAGAGTGACAGAGTAGAAGGGGCAAGGAACATGTATGGTACCCACAGTCATGCTTCCATGACCCAACCAGATACACACAGAAGGGTATTTTACTAGTCTTCTAAGAGGCTTTTCTTAATCCAGTCATGTTGATGCAATCAAACTTAACTACTACAGTACTTAAAGAATGTTTAAATTATGTTTTCCAAGAGAGACAACACATCTTAATATTTTGAACCCTTATTTTTCCAAAGTATTCTGATGTAACACTTAGAATAAATAGAATGTGGTTTGACAGGGTCAAAGGAATTAAGGCAATGAATGATTGGAGCATTAGTGAGAGACTATTTTTCCAGGCAAAGAATGGAATGAAAGCTTGAGAAAGTGTGAAAGCAGCAGGAAGACTCCATCCAAAAAGCATCAATACATGTTTAAAAGAAGAAACAGAAGTTTTATTTGAGGATGAAAAGAGATAGAAAGGGAAGAAAGGATGAAGTGAGGGAAGATATTAATATCCATGAGCCTCTGATCATGGTGCTCTCTACTGAATAAGTGTGGTGTTCTGAGTGATTGCGTCTGGCAGCACATATTTCTTGAGCCCTACCATAAGCCATGGATTAGGAAACAGTAATGAGCAAAGAGACAACATCCTTCCTCTCATGGATCTTATTTACTAGTGGAAAAACAGATCCTGAATACGCTGTTACATGTTATTTATCACAGTTGGGTAAATGATCTGAAGAATATGTACATATAAGTGTAGGAGCAATCCCCCTGTTCTAGCCTAGAGCCAGAGGTAAGGTTTCCCCAACGAAGCAACATTTAAACTAAATTTCATCTTTTATAAAGCCCACAAGAGTGTATGAAAGGATTTCCAAAATGATTATGGTTTTCCTATTCACAGGTGAGCAGACTCAGAGAGGAAAATGCAATTAACTCAGATCAGAGTTAGTAGGTGGTGTGGCCAGCATTCAAGCCCAAGGTTATCTTATATGTCCTCAGTACCATACAGTATAATTTGCCCATTATATTTTTTTCTAGAGGTATTCTGGATATGTTTTACTTAGGTAAATGTGTAATTTCAATACAAGTAAAATATGTTGTAGAAAATTTAAATGCAATGTTCAGTGAAAAGAGAATCCTCCTCGCTGCCTTATTCCCTTGGCTCCCTTCTCTGCTGCCAAGGGCAACCAAGTTTCTTATCTAATTGTCCAGAAGCATAATCAATGCTTGTAGCATTACTTTGTGCGCAGTACTTTTCTTGATTAATGTTTATTTGTTTAATCCTCTGATTAGTAAGTGTCATTATTAACCTATTTTTTGTGTATAGGTACATTTTACTTTTTCACACCAATTTTTCAATTTTAAGTGAATAATACCAAATTTTGAACCAGGTGTGGTGCACACTTTTAATCCCAGTCCTTTAAAGGCCAAGATAGGAGAATCTTGAGTTTGAGAGCAACATGAACTACCTAGAAAAACTCTGTTCAAATATTAATTAATTAATTATAATTTTAGTTTTTAAAGTAAAATGCTTTTCCTTGTGTACCGGTCGACTTTTGTGTTGATAATATCACCTAACAAACAAGTCCAAAAATCTCAGTGATTTAATTTAAAACATTTATTTCTTGTGAATCCACTGTGTCTTAGCAATGGCTCTTCTCGGTTTGCCTGGCGTTAACTCCCAACTGCGTTTGTGTCTGCCTCGTATATCTCTTCTTCTGACACCAAGACTGAAGAAGGGTCTCTCGCCTCTGTGGCAAGTGCAAGAGCACAAGAGAAGAGAGTGGAGACGCAGTGCTTCAAACACCTCTGCCCTAAACTGGCTCCATTCATAGTCCATTGGCCAAAGCAGGTCACATGGCCCAATCCACAGCCCAGGTGACAAGTAACTGTACTTCACATGGAGTAGTCAAGGAGGAAACAAATAATTTTGGATAGAATTCTTTTCACACCCTGAAAATTCCAACTTTTATCCTTTGTAGCTGGTATCTAGAGGTATAACTGGAAAAGCACAACTGTGAATTAATTGAAATAACTTTCTTACAAACTTCTGTTGGCCAAAATCTAAATCAATACCTTTTTTCTGCTTACATTTTCCAGGATTTTTCATCATGTTTGGGAAGAAAAAGAAAAAGATTGAAATATCTGGCCCATCCAACTTTGAACACAGGGTTCACACTGGGTTTGACCCACAAGAGCAGAAATTCACGGGTCTTCCGCAGCAATGGCACAGCCTGCTGGCAGACACGGCCAACAGGCCGAAGCCCATGGTGGACCCTTCGTGCATCACGCCCATACAGCTGGCGCCCATGAAGGTAGGTCGACTTGGAAAGCGCTCACTTTTAGCCAGGTACAGTGGCCCATCTCTCTAATCCCAGCCCTCTGGGATGCCGAGGCTGGAGCATCGCAAGTTCAAGCCCAGCCTGGGCAATTTAGTGACTTAGTGAGACCTTGTCTCAAAAATTTTTTAAAAGATCTGAGGATATATCTCATTGCAAAAGTCCTGAGTTCACTCTCCAGGACCATAACAATGAACAAAAAGCAAAAACAAAACAAAACAAACACGCATTTTTATTTTATGCAGTATACCATTTTTGTGGGCAAGATATAAAACATCCATATGTTAGCACCATTTTTCTTCAGTGATTGTACTAATCACCATTTATTGTATATTCCAGTGCATAAAAAGGAAGCTTGGCTTTCAGATGTGAGCTATTTTTAAATCAGACATAAAATTCCATCACAAAAATAGGAAATTTTTACTTCTAATTTGCATGATGTAAAGGTCTTTATACTGAAAAGGATTATCAATCCCCTCAAGTTACTATAGGCAATGGATGGTGATAAAAATTACATTAGACAAATTTTGTTGCACTTGCATGCAATTTCAGGCATGCAATGTTTCTAAAAAGAAAACTCAGACAAGTCAGTTTCTGTCTGTTCTTCAGGATGATAAAAATTCCCGACTAACAGGCACTTTCCCAAAGTTCTCTGTGGGAGTTAAATATCATTGATGTTTATCATCATAATACACCATAGATCACTCTAGAGTTTTCTAAGCCAGACAAAGCATAAACTTCATATTCTTCTCTTGCTAATTATATTAATAAGGCTGCATGAATCCCTTATTCTTTGCTACTATGAATACTTTGTAAACTGTGCTTAAATGACATGCGAGGCATATTTAAAAGGATGTAAAGAGGAAGCATAGTTGATTAATTATTGGAAATGCTTGTGTCACCTGGGCTAACCAAATTACAGTTGTGGTTTTGTCACGTGTGCATGGTCTTGGTCATTCTATTCTAATATGAAGCATATGAGTGTGTTCTGTCCAGAGACCAAGAAAGCCATACAGTACTGCATCTTGTGAATTTGGTTTTCCTTTTTTTTTTTTTTTTTTTTTTTTTTTTTTTTTTTGGTACTGGGGATCTAACTCAGTGAATTTGATTTTCTGATAGGATTTTGGAATTTTTGAGAATAGTTAAAATATTAAGTACACGAAAGGTGGATATTTGGGAAGAAGGTAAACCTTTAGCGACAAAAGAGCCTTCCAATTTAATCAGGTATACTTTAACAGAAATTAACCAATTGATAACTCTCTACTAGTTAATATCAAGCAATATCCTATAATCAAACACAATTTTTCCTCAAAACAGTTCTTCAGTGGTGATCAAACAACTGGTAGGTTTTGGGGGAGAAATGTTCATGAAAATAATTGTATATTAGCAGAATATAGACTCAATAAACTTCAGATATGCCAAGGGTGGGGAATATTTGAAAAGAAGTATATTAGAAAAAATTTGCTTTTCAGGTTTTTTTTCTTATATCCCAAGCTTTTGTTTTTGTTTTGTTTTTGGTTTTGTTTTCATTTTTGTTTTTGTTTTCTACAAAACTCAAGAAGTGGAGTGGGCAATGTGCCTAGAAAAATTGTCTACTGTTAATCACCATGGTGAAAGAAAAACTCTCAAGTGAAACTCAGGCTTTTTTCTTAGTCCTGGAGTACCATTGTCAATATTATTGGATAAAAACATTCTAGAAGGAGGCAGAGTCTTAGAGATACATCCTACCTGAAAACTCGGATGTGTTCTGTTGTTAGAGAGTGGGCTTATTGTTGGGCAAGGACTGAATATCATTTATTTCATCATGATTTTTAGCTTGTCTGGATCTTACCAGGTCCTGTGTGGCAGTAAAGAAAGAGGCTCCCATCTTACTGGTAATTCACCATGTTCAGTTTACATAGAACTTAGGAGAACCTTCTAGATCATTTTTTCTATCTCCAGATGGGCTGACTCATTGTATTTTCCTTTCCAACAGTACTTATCAGTCTCATTGGAGGTTAGACCAAGATTTCCCAACCATTGAGCTCCTCAGTCCTGTGATTACCTTACTGGTTCTATGAACCTTCCACCCCTGATATCAAATGGAGAGACATTCAGTCTGCACAAAATTGGACACAAACACTTGGATGCTAACTGTGTGGTGACTAGAAAATATATCACAAGTATAGAAGCAGCCTGGATTTTTGCAAACAGGACCTCAGGCACTGAATCTCTCCCAGAAAGAGTGAACTTAACCACATACATTTAACTGAAAGACATCCAAAACCTCCAGTGTCTCATTCTCTCACTCGACATCTTTAGATTAATCCCATTTTTCTTCAAATACAATGAGTACAGTTAGCACTGCTGTTAGATGGCAGACAATATTGGTGGTCAAAGAAGATGCTGTTTTCTCTATCGTTCCCTTAAAATAAGTAGAATTAAGATATTTAAGGTGCCAAAGTAAGCCATGCAGTCTAGATGATTGCTTCCCTTTAAAAATGCCATCAAATATCTTCCAAGTTATTTGAATATGACATATAAAACATGTAGAATATACTTTCAAAGTCAGAACAATCTTAGAAATAAGAAACTGAATGAAGTCATATAAAAGACTGAATACTGAAGATAGAATCATGCAGGTTTAAAGACATTTTGACCAAAATGATTTAAGGTTAAATAGAAACAAGAATTCAAATTTGGTCCCATTGTCCTTCAGAATGCATAAAGGCAAATGAGAAATTAGATCATGACATAAAAACAAGCAGTGACAGAGTGTATCATCCCTTTCGCTGGGACAAAGTGCTGGCCCTTCAGGACTTGTCAGCGGGTTTCAGGCAGGCTGGTGCACAGGGAAAATCTATTTCTGCAATCAGCATTTTTCTCTGTGATTGGCTGGGGTTTCTGCTGTGCCTGTTTGGAACCTCATGCTTACCTATCATGCCAATTGCTTACAAGGGCTCAAATCTCTCATGTAGACTTACAATGTTTCTCAAAATATACAGAGATCAGAACCACCCAGGGGGCTTTGATAAAACCCAGACTACTGGGCCCCATCCCCCGGATTTCTGATTTGATAGAAACTTAAATGGAGCTCAAAAATTTGCATTTTTAATGTTTTCAGTTGATACTGATGGTCCTCATATGGAAACCAGGCTTTGAGAACCTTGATTTAAATAATTATAAAAGAATTTACCCACGTAAGATATAATCAGTGGGCACTGATGCTAACATTTTCAAAATAAAAATGTGAAAACCACAAGTTAGCTTGGACTTGTGTTGAAAGTTTAAGTTCTTGTGCCCAAACCAAGAACATGTAGGTTAATTCAAACAACTTAGACACACAAAGATGAGAATACTTTCAAAATAAATGGCAAGGAGCTGGAGACATAGATCAGCAGTAAAGCACATATTTAGCATGTGCAAGGCTCTGGGTTCAGTTCCAAGTACCAAAAATGTAATCTCTGTGAAATTCCTTTTTAGACCTAACACTGTCTTGTTCATATAAATATGATAAGTAATATCAAAAAAATTCCGGTAATATCATCAGAGTTCCTATTGAAATAGATGCATGGTCACATTTGTTTGCTCTTACCTGTTGGAGCTCAGATTTGGTCCTTTAACTAATTTCCTCGGGCCCATCCTAAAGATTCTGATTGAGTGGTTCTGGGGTGGGGATCAGAAGGTACATTTCTAGCAATTTCTTACACTCTGCTGCTGGATGAAGGACACACTTCAAGAATCACTGTTCTCAGTGGATTAAGACAGAGAATAATGGTCACTTTTTCCTTGTGTTACAGCCTAGTGATCATTTTTAAAATGCTAAACAAAATAGAGGATAATAATGAAGTCTTTGTACTTAGCTAAAGTCTAACAAAGACAAATAGCATATCTTACTACATAATTTCAGATTTGTTTTTAATTTTCAACTAGGATTATAGATCTAATACTCAGTAGTGTTGTTTGGTACATTTAAATTTCATTAAATTATAGCTTGCATATATATTATTCTCCAACTTGCTTTTTTTTAGTTAACATTGTTTTGAGATAAATTCAGATTGATACATAGAACATGTATTTATCTCAAAAATTATTCTATAGATTTTTTCTTACAACTTATCCATCTCTCAAGTAAAGGAGGTTGTATTTTCAATGGCAGATGATACTGTTGTGAGCATCTGTGTTTGTGTCTCCTTGCGCCTGTGATGAGAGGTTTTCCTGCACGATTCTCCAAGTGTGGCCTGGAACCCCCGGGAGTCCTTCAGACTCTTTCAAGGAGTCTGAGAGATCAAACCAGTTTCCTAAAAATACTAAGGAATCATTGCCTCCTTCACTCTCATTCTCTCCTGAGTGTCCAGCGGAGTTTTTCAGAAGTCATACAATGTGTGTTGGCTGCTGCCTAATAGATCATGCATTTTATACTCTTACATATGAAGTTTCTCAGTTTTAATACATAATGCAGTAAACATTGATAACTAAAAAGCAGAAGCCAAAATCTTTTGAGTTTTCAATGATTTTAAGACTTCCTGAAACCAAAAAGTTTGAGAATCACTGTCTTGATCTTACATCAAATCTGATTGCCAGATATTTCTGAAGCTTGCTCCTCACATATTGCTTACTTTTGTTTAGTTTTATTAATGAAAATAGAGACTCTCTCTTCTCCAGTTGGCTGGAAATTTTCTAGTCTATATAACTATCTCAAAAATTACTAAATATAGCATCTTATCCCTTTAATTGTTATGGAATATAATTTCTCTGAGCCAGGTGTGAAGTCATTGAAAGGCTTACATCCTTACAAACTTTTTTCGAATTTAACCTTCAAAGCTTTTGTAACAGCCCTCTTTTATTTCCTACCAAGATTGATAATTCACAGAGAATACCAGAGGAAGACTGGCTCTGACTGGGCTCCTGTCATCTTTATCCTCTTCAGTATTTTACAGTCTTCCAAAGCTGAGGTTCTGCCTCTTCTTTTTTGTCTTCTGCTTTTGACTATTGCATTAAAAACAAATTATTGAAGAAAAAAGGTAAAATGTAGAGGGGTGAATCTCCAAGTCTGGTCACCTTGTTCTTGAAGACTGCTGTTCTGTTTTCTCCCCTGTCTTGGTTTATGTTTAAAACAAAATCAACAAAGAACGAGTCCAGGTCAATTATTCTAAAATTCTCTACCTTTCTCTCTTTTCATAATTCACAATTTTACATTTACAATTAAGTTTTGAAAGCTGTATGTTCTTTCTTAATTCTATTCCCATAGGATTTCCCCTGACTTTAATAATTGAAATGTGCTTTCTGAAGATAGGCAGCAGTCTAATTTCTAGTATTAGTTCCCTTTGTATCAAGATAACTGGTGCTCCCAAGGTTCCTGCTCGCTTACACATTGCATTATCTGCTCCCCTTGACTGGTCAGAATTTAGTCTAGATGGCTGTTTCTCTTAGTGCCTCCTCTGCCTTGGAGAGTTTATCATCAGGGGATTCAAACTGTGGAGCAGATGTTTGCCGTGATCCCAGCTGAATGAAATCCCAACAATTCTGAGAGCCAGGGCTGATCCATCGTGACATTTCTGGCTTCTGTGCCTGCTCTTTGGCTCGTGCCATGAAAGCCGCACAGCACCCTTCAGCTGGGCCCAGTGGTTTCTGTTCTTTTATTTTGGTTCAGATTGTTCCTATCAACTCTTTTCTCAGAGCTCCTGGATTGGATTCCCCAGGATTTTCCTATTCTCCTAAGTCAGTATGGTTTTACCTCCTTCTTCTCCTAGATCTGTTTCCATCTCCTAAAACATAATGTTGAGCACCGGAGTGTGTCCAGTCCATGGTGGTAATAGTGGGGCCGGCAGAATACAGGGAGGGGTGTACTCACAGGCTGAAGGAAGAGTGAGTAAGAAGACCAGCGTGGGGACAAGCGTGGGGACAAGTGTGGGGAATTTAAAAGAAAAACAAATTTTCTGCCGCTCTGGAGCAGAGCCCAGTAAGAAGAGGATGGGGAGATATGGTCAGATAGGCAAACAGGAACTGGATGGTGGAGATTTAGGAAACCATACTTAGGATTTTGATAATCATTAAATCTCCATAGATGAACACAGGTCTTGTATGAAAAAATTGTCCTATTTTGAAATGACTGGTTCATTTAAAGGTCAGACCCAATTCTGCTTGGCTTTTAGGTTTATTATTTAAATGAGTTGCAAGGGAATCTTTCCAACTATGTAATTTGCAAAAGATATTTAAGGAACACAGGAAACTTCTGACAGAATTGTGCCTTTGTTATAAAGATGGTTAATTTTGTTAGAAAGCAGAATGCAATTATAAAATAAAACTGGTTGATGAGATTACCTGAATTTTAAAGTTTTTTTATCTAAAATCTCACTTCAGAAGAACCATACTGTCTCCATTGAATTGGCGAGAACTGAGGGTCTCATTGGGAGGACAGATTGGAAATCCTCTGCTGAATTTGTTTGAATATTTCTGCATTGGAAAGCCAGTGAATATAGCACACTTGGACCCTCACAATTCACTCTACACTTATTTATTTCTAAATTCCCTCTTCCCAACTTCAATATGCCTTTTCAACCATCTCATTACCCCGGGGACTGTAAAGACCTGCCTACATTAAATAGAGTTGAGCAAAATTATCTTGTTTCAAACATGGATAAAACCAAAATCAAGGCCAACTTTACTATATAAACTTCATTTCTGTGAGCTCACCAAACTTGCTAACTCCTATAAAGTAATTTTCCACTGTATCAAAGAGTTTTGTATTTGATGTGTTTCCTGCTAGCATATCATCTCATCCCTCAAATACCTGTCATATTTTTTTAAAAAAGTAAGAATTGACATCAATCTCTTATAAGGCCCACCTTTTACTTCAATGCTTTGCTTTGCCATATTTTACTTAAGCTACTTTAACACTTCCTTTCAAAGTCTGAGCAAACTTCAGCTCAGATAGCTCTTGTGCTACTCCAGAAAGCAAAAGCTGATGTTGTCAGGAAGCAGCAGCACCCCAGGGACATTGTTGCTGAAGGTGCCCACCCCTTGTTCCATATTGAGGAGGTCGAGATGAGAACCACATACCCTCTCCAGGACTCTCAGCATGGTGCCCAGTATGACAGTTCCATGTTCAGAAATGGGTGGCTTCACACCTGCAGAAAATGGCACTAGTAGAGAACAACTGGTCTTTCATAGTCCATGATCTTGGCATTTTAAACACAGGTCCCAGGGTCCCAATTCGAATCGAACCACGGAGACTCCAGTTACTCCTCACCAAAAGCTCAGCATCTCCTATCACCCTAGAAACAAAAATAAATATAAATGGGACCAAGTATTTGAAAGCAATTGTCAAGAATGGGTTATGTCAAAAAGTTATTTATGGCTATGATGTTCAGATCTATTTCAAGTGCTTTCTCTGGTGGTTCAAGATACCTTTCCTAGCATTCCCGCAGCAACCGGCCTCCTGCTATAACTCTAGGGAGGATGTGAGAGAGAAGAGCCCACCAGAGGCAGAATGTGCAACTGTGACCACTTCAACTTGATCATTTCACCCCAACTGTACTCTGAGGCCATAGTTAGCATAGAAACAGAGCACACATCAAATCCATAGTGATCTGTAGTTTTTTGACAAACCATTCTGGGAAACAGACATGACCATAATTGAGAATATGGCTACCAAACATTAGACAGTGTTTTACAGAGAACAAAATATTTAGTATGTATTATTTGTAGCATTCTTATACTGAGTAGTTTTAATCCAGTTGAATAGAGGAAGACATCTTGACTCAGAATGGTTAACTAATTCATTCAAATTTACCCAGGTTCTAAGTAAACTGAATCCAGTTCTAATATCAGAGTCCCAGCTGCATTTGGTTGCCACACACATTTTCTTTCTCATGTGTCCTACAGGGTTAATGATTACTTTCTGTACCCTCTCTCAAAGTATTTGTTTCTGACAGGAAAAGATAATCATACTTTTAAGGAGAGAAAATTGCACTGTATTATCAGATGAGTTGGAGTGGTGACACTATTGACCAGGGAAAATTTTCTCATTTGCCTCAAGTAGCCTAAGAAAGATTGATTGGTGCAGAGAATGTTGGCAAAAATGCCCATAATCATACATATTGCTGACCAGTCACAGCCTTGTGTATCAGATGCTGTATCTTGTGTATGCTCTACATCTCTGATAGACTGAGTTACTAACTGTTATTCCTCTTATCATCACCCACGATGGGCTGAATACTTTCAGTCTGCTTGAATTTGAGTTTGACCGAGTAATTTGCATGGTCCCTGGGGCAGTAGGAGCAAAGGTAAGGCATAGGTAGATAAGATGTCCCTTTATTCATTGTTTCATAACAAGAACATGACTTGGAGAACTCAGTGATTCCAGAAGAGTAAGTAGCACCTCAAGTAGAATCACCCAGTCCCACTTTCATCTAATAACACTGAGTGTGTGTGGGGGGGTGTTGTTACACAGCATTATTGGGCAACTGACTGATACACCGTCTCACATCCTTTGTGTCATCCTTTTCAAGTAGATAGCATTAACTCCATTCTTCAAAGTAAGACTTAGCAAAGTTTAAAAATTTGTTGAATTTCTCACACAATGCCCAGGATTGAAACCCCAAAACTATCTAATGCCCAAACCCATGTCTGCAATCACCACATCACCCTGATTCCTGGTGTTACAGGCATTGTTAGGCAGGAAAATGTGTCATGCATAAACGAAGCAAAGTCAGAAAAAATTCCTTGCTTCATGTCCTGCCTTTTAAATCTAATAGACAATACAACTGAGACACAGGTAAGTACTGTGACATTTCCCCAAATCATAGAGAAAGTTAACACCAGTTTCCTACAGGTACAGAATGCCTCTGTCTCTGGCATTTATAAACCCTAGATTTAGCTCACGAGCTACCACTCCCTGGAAACTCTGATAAGGATACCACTTTAAATACTTTCCTAGCCATGACTTCCTATCAGTACAGTCATATAACTTTATTTTCTACTTGTAGCATATACAGGGCCCTTGGCAGGGTCTTTCATTATGCATGTAATTCACACAGTCTTCTCAAGTGAATTAGACAGAATAGTTAAGCATGATATTTCAGTGACAGCATTGGCTGAGAAGCAGATGGGTAAACCCTCAACCGTGCACTGCTCCCTCTCTGTGACGGCCTTGCCGCCCCAAGTTAATCACATTTGAGGTCAAATGGTGACCCCCCAGACCACAAGCATCTCCCCAGACTTCTTCTGGATTCCCATGCAGTGGCCTGATCTGAACTCCTGACAGCTGAACTCACCAAATGACCAGGGTGGCTATGCTTTGACAACTGGAAAATTCTGCGCAAACTAATAGGATATTCTCAGGAACGCCTTATTTGCCCTAGTTCTGCTTTTCTGGCAGGGGTGACCTAACAGAAAATAATCCATCTAAATCAAAAGAAAAAGGCCTGTGGCTCTTTTTGACTCTCTCTCATGCTTGGAATTTGAAAGATTTAATTTTAACTCTTATTTGGGATCTCATAGAAGTCGGACCAGTAAGATGGCAGCCCAAGGCTTGTTTAGTGAAACTGTCAGATTCTATTTGTTATTGTTTTGTCATGAAATTTTAAGTAAAAGCTTTGTATGAATGATTAATCTATCATTTCATTTTCAAGCAGCAAATCACTGTCCATTGGTTGGATGCTACTACTGTTGCCCAAAAGGTAAAAGGTTTAGTGGAAAAAACTGTACTTAAAACAGTGCTGCTCTGAGAATTTACTGTGATCATTCAGTCATCACCCATTGAGAATCTCTGACTTAGTCTTCCAGTGCTACATGGCAAGTTACCACAAACTCAGTGCTTAAAAGGGCACCTTCATTATCACATCTGTAAATTTGGCATGGGTTAGTGAGGTCCTCTGCCCAGTCTATCACTGGTGGAAAGTTGGACCTCTCTCTCACCTGGAAGCTTACATGGAGAAGCATCTACTTCCAAGACTGGCAGAAATATTTCTTGATGTCTGAAGAATTCATAGTAGCTTGATCCTTCCAGGCCAGCAGTAGAGTGACAGCTAATCTCCTTGGAATTTGTGTGTGCATCTATATTAGTCTATTTTCCCATTGCTGGGACACAATACCTAGCACTCACAACTCAAAGGAGCAGAGATTTAATTTGGTTTATGGCTTCAAGACATTCAGTCCATAAGGGGACTTCAGGGCAGGAATATCATGGCAGAAGGGTATGGCAGGACAAAGCTTCTTAGTTTCTGATAGCTGGAAAGCAGAGCAGAACAGTTCCAGAGTGGAAGGTATGAGGAACCAGTTATAGTGTCCAAGGTCACATCTCCACGACCCATCCAGATACATCCAAAAGTGAGCTCCACCAATCCCCCTGCATCTCCCAAACCAATCAAGTTAACAATCAGGTTTAACAAACGAAAGTAATATCCTATCCCCATGGTTATGCAGTGTATGTAAGGTAGCCATGGAGTAGCATCTTCATCACCTTTGCCATTTAACACAACTCTGGCAGTGATAACTTCTCACCTTGGCCATGTTCTGCTGGTTAGAAGCAAGCTCAGACCCTTCTTACACTCACAAAGAGGACATCACACAAACACACAAGCACCAGAAGGTAGGAATTATGACAGAGGTGTAGCCTGGGAACTGTCTACTCCAGTCTCCAATGTCCCTGCCATATGTAAAATGTATTCCCTAACTCCAGTGTACCAAAGTCTCATCCTATTACAGCATCATCTCAGAGTCAAAACCCCCACTTCAATGTGAATGAACCACATAGGCATAATCTGTTGGGTATAGGTTCTGGAGCCCAATCCACCATCTGCAAACCTGTGACACTAAAGACGCAAGGGACCTGCCTCCAGATTGCCCAGCATGTGACGGTGGGCCAGTAGAATAAGGGGTATAAAACTTGTGGTTCAAAGTGAGGAAAGTGGGATGAAGTCAGGGTGATGGAAAGTGAAGAGGAATCACTGATTGTCTTAGTTACTTTCTGTCGCAAGGACAAAGAACTCAACTCCCATAACTTAAAGGAAGAGATGTTTACTTTAGCTCATATTTTCAGTCCTGGATCCGCTGGCTCTGTGGCAGGAACAGCATGGTGGGAGGGCCTAGTGGAGGACAGCTGCCTACCCCATAGCATCCGGGAAGCAGAGAGAGAAGGGAGGAGATGGAAAGGACGTAGTGACCACCTCTCACCAGTTCCCACCTCCTAACAGCACGTCCAACGGCGGAGCTCAGTAGTGGATCCAACCACTGACCAGTGTAGCACCTCAGGATCTAACCCCTGCTTCTGGGATGTTCTCCATCTAAACCATCACGCTGTTCCACATCCATTCTGAAACACAGCTTGGCGATCCTTAGGAGTTTCCTGACTAAATCACACTGCATGGGAAACGTTCATCTATGGCTCCAGCTCACTGCTCTACATAGATTTTCCTGTCCTACTTTTTCATGACAACCCATGTTTGCCGTGTATATAGTTGCATCTGCCTTCTTTTTACTGCCTGTAGTATTTGCATGGTCTGAATACTCTTTATTTCATACTCTGTGTCCCTTTCAAGCCGACCTGACAGTGTGTCTGTTAAAACAATTTCTTAAAAACTTCATAGACTTTGTGGATTTCACTGTGGTTCACTCCATTAGGCAAAAGCCCTATCCACAGGTGTTTTGAAGGAAAAACCTCCTATTCTTTGACCTGCTGAGACAGAGTGTCCTTAGGCTTCCTACAGGTTCTCTGATTTGATTGAGAAGAACTGTGGGACATACTCATAATTACCATTACTGTATACTATGCCCATTGGATCTGCGTTTTCAACTAAGAGCTGGATAGTCCCAGACCCAGAGTTATCTCTGCAGTCTGCTCTCCTGAGAGTCCATCATTTTAGTGTCTTTGCCATGTAGGCAGCATTTGGATTTTTAGGTCATCAAATTCTGACACTTTTTTTTCTTAAATGAAAAACTGTTCCTTCTATTCATGTCTCCCCCAGAATAAAGAAGCCAGTTGAGTCCTTTAGCATTTTTCTTGTAAATCTCTTCAGCAATAAGGCTGAGTTTATCACTTACAAGTTCTGATTTTCATGTAACTGTAGGGAATACTTTATGAAGCTCCACATAGCAAAGACCTCAAATCCTCCTTATCGTTCCTGTAGCCTGAACCTCACTTGCTGCTGAGCCCTGACTATCAGTGCCCTCAAAGTCCAGATTGCAAGGGAGAGTTGGCTCATGACAATGTAGGCTTCTACTGTACTTTTCTAAGCTTCCATTCACTCTCTGGTTAGAAAACAACTTGCAGCATTGTGAATTAAGTGGTATCCATCCCAACATTTGTATGTTGAGGCTCTAAGCCCGCTACATGACTATATCTAGAGGAAAGGACTCTAGCAAGCTAAGTCAGGTTGAATGGGGTCATAAGAGTGGGCCCTAATCCAACAGGATTGATTATCGGGGATCCGGCCTAGATCCCCAATCTTCCAAACAAGTGTATGGAGAAGGTTTAAATAAATGAGACAAGTGGTATGATTTTAGGGCTCCAGGAGGATCAAAGCCCCTACAGAGTTCTTGACTCTGTAGCTAAGATGAGGGCTAAGACAAGGACCAACTGTATATATTTTCAAATAAACAAGGAGAGGGGATACTGAGGGAGGTGCCGGAACTGAGCAGAACTTGGAAGTCACTTCAAGGACATCTCCAAGAGGGCCTTTGTGATGGGACTGTGATGCCTGCAGAGTAAGATGCCTGCAGGGCAGTCTCTAGTAACATAATTGATTATGGAGCCAAGATGTCTTCAGCTGCGACCTTCTTTACCTTTCCCTTTGAGGTATCTCTGACCTCATCAGCCACTACAGGCCTCGGTCAGGACCAGTGATTCACAGAGGTTCATTTACTATGAATCAGCTCCCATCACCAGGCAAGGGGCCTAGGCCTAGGACAGGCTCACAGATAAATAAAATGCCAATTAGTAAATTTTAAATCCTGCTCAGAGCCACTTCCTAGTGGTCTCCAACAATTGATGTCCTTATAAAAAGCAGAAGAGATGCAAGAGTTGCACACAGAGAAAAGGTCATGTGAAGGCACGGTGAGAAGGTGTTATTCTGGAAGCCAAGGAGTGAGGCCTCAGAAAAATTAACCATGCCTACACCTTGATCTCAGGCTTGTGGCCTCCAAGTCCCTCGCTGGCTGCAGGGTGCTCCTGGGAATCAATTCCCTGTCAGTTTCAGCTTTAGTCAAGCATCTCAAGCAACCAGAGAACACTTTGAAGAACAGAGATTCAGGAACCTTCAGAGCAGACAGGAAATATCTGCAGTGAACCTGTGGGGTAGTCTGAAGAGACTCAAGCTGTTGGTGTTAGATCAGCATGCATTCCTTTATCAAATATTTATTGCATACCTACTAAATCCCAGGTGATGAAACTCTATAGAAAGATGACATTTGGTCCCATCTCTATTGGGTACACAACTTAGTGGGAGAAATGGACTTGCAAAGACAAACGGAAAATGGCATAATAGAGACTTAAGCAATTTAAGAAACCATTGAGAATAGAATGTCTATACCTCCTGGAAATTTCCAAGAAGTTATTTTGAACTTTAAAAAGAGTGTAGTTTAATATTCATACCCAATGAAATGACCCTGCCCCTTTGTAAGGTCACTTTACAAAGAGCCACTGGCAATAACTCACGTGAGTCTCCTACAGCTGGACTCTGCAGGACAAATGCAAACTCCGAATTGTACCTGTTCCATCTCTGCAACCTCATGCGAGTTACTTGGTTATAGTGGGCCTCACTCTCCTCACCACAGTACTGTCTTTGGCAGCTCGTGAGAGCATTGAACAGCTTAATTCAGGCAAATCATTAGAGGTATTACAGTTTGTGTCTGGATACCCCCCCAAAGCCTCATGTACTCCAAGATGGGGTTTTCAGAAGGTGATTGGATTCTGGGGACACTACAGCTGGCTTGCTGTTGGGAGGAGGGATCTGGTCTGAAGATAGGAATTGCTGCAGGTGGGGAATAAAAGGCTTTGTTCCCTCCCCATTTCCTCCCTTGCTCTTTCTGCTTCCTGGCAGCCATGAGGTGAGCAACTCCCCTTCCCCAGACCCCTTTGCAATGCACATTTCCCTGCCTCAGAGGCGGCTGACTATGGACTAAAGCACGAGCCAAAAAAAGCCTCTCCTCCTTTAAGCTGAGGGTGTCAAGTAATGTACCTCAGAGATGAAGAATGTGACTAAAACAAGTATCCAATAAACTGAGAAATGAAACAAATCCAGTTATCACTCATACACAGTATGATAAAGACTGTCTTTTGAAGGAAAACAGTATTTTGAGTTTGTTTTCTCTCTCAATCAATAAAATCAAGTCTACAAATGCATGTGCCTGTCAATTTTAAGAACACTATTTAGGCCATTTCCAAGATTTATCTCTTAGGAGTTGTGGGGCTATAAGCATGTGTCTTGGTTACTTTTCACTTGTTGCTGCGACAAAACACCTGACACACAAACTAGGGAAGGAAAGGTTTATTTAGCTTACAGTTTTTGGAGGTTTCAGTCCACAATCAGCTGACTCCAAGGCAGGGTGGCATGGCATTGAGGCAACACTTTAAGGCAGCAGCCGAACAAAAGCAGCCAGAGTAAAAGGAGGGGGCCAGAGCAAGCTTCGTCTCCTCCTTTATATAGTACACAGGCCACCCCCCCCCAGGGTGGGTGTAGCTTCCACAAACATCCTTGCCTTCCTTTGCATAGGATGAGGATGTTTACCAAGTAAGACCCCTGACTCCCTGCTGAGTCTCCCAGTTAAACTTCTGACCTTCTCAAATTGTAACAATGACCAGGTAACTGTGCTCTACACCCCAGGATGTAGAGCTGCTGAATTACTTAGTTAAGCTGCTAGACTTCTCCAGTTGACACAATGTATAAACCGTAACAGCATGGGTATCAATATGGCAATGTAGCATGATGGCCACACTCTTTTATGAAGCTATCTAGAAGGGGAATAACTGGCTCAAATGGAATTTCTAGTTTTAGTTTTCTGAGGAATTTCCATACTGCTTTCCATAGTGATTACAGTTATTTGCAATCCGAGCAGCAACATGGAAAGTTTCCTTTTTCCCTGCAGCCTCGCCAGGATAAAGAAAATGTGGTATTTACATACGGTGGAGCACTACTTTGCTACACAGAAAGGATAAATTTGCAGCTTTTTAGGAAAACAGATGCACCTTGAAACTATAATGTTAAGTGACATCAATCAGACACACAAGCTTAAACTTCATATGATTTCTCTTATATGAGAAACCCAAAATATAAATAAAGAGTAAAGTAAATGATAGACTGTAGGAATCAGGCAGACAGATCTTTTGCAGATGGAAAAGAAACCAAGAGAAGGAAGAGAGAGGGCACATAAAGTATTAATACATGTGCCAACCACCCCCCATGAATGTAATTGTTGTGTACCTCAAATATGTACTAACAAAAACTAAAAATGAATACTATTCAGACCCACTTCTAAGGATCTCTCTAAGTTATATAAAGTATGAGTTATACAAAGTGTGAGTTCTCAGGTGTTTATCAGTTTACCAGTGAACCTTCTCAGATGTCTCTCCCTTAGGGCAGGTTTCCTGTGATTCACCTGAAACTTTCAGGGCACGGTAGGCCACCATTCCCACTGGGAAGCGGGAGCCGGCGACGGGACCCTTCCTGCAGTAGCATCTGTGACATCCACAGACCCCTCCAGCCCTGGGCAGCAAGACAGGCCAGCTGCTAGGCTGAGAACACCTTGGCTGGAAACTTCCTGAAAGCTGTGTTGGTGGGAAACGGGCATCTTTTTTAGCAGCACCAAGGAGAGCTACATGGAGAAACTGGTGTATTTCTGAGTCTACTTGCATGGCATAGAAAGCTTGAGAAGTAGCAGACCTCAGTAAACCTCTCCAGGAATAAAACCTGGCTGTAAGGTCAGCAGATATTTTTATCCATAAAAGTAACTCTGCTCCTTTTGGGAGTTATTCTTTGTAACCTTTTTGCACCATAAGAGAGTAATACATTGTCATCATAAACAGTTTAGCAAACCTAGAAATCTATGGGGAAAAGGACCTGTCATTCCTCCACTGCTTGCTGTTGAATTTGAACTTGGGTTTGTTTTCACCCATAGTTTTAACACATATCCAAACAAAAAAAAAAATGCAAAGCAATACCGATAACAATGCTTATGCAATTTCAGTTTTTCTAACCTAATGTAGTGGCTTCCAAACTTTCTTGTTTCCTGGTCTCAGTAATTTCACTGCAGTGTCTCCTAGGAGAACAGAAACAGCCATCCCATTTACTAAGTAGTTTGAGAAATGCAGTTTAACTATAACCAAAAAAAATATTTCACACACATTGAAATCCTGAACTATTTTCATCTCATCCTGAAAATACTGATCAATTCTGCAAAGCTGTTCAGCTTTGCACGACTTCAAATTTGGAACCAAGGTTGAATGCCACTACACTCCTATTTCATGCTGCACACAGATTTTCACCAGGAATGTGCTATATTTGGGCCATGGTGACTGCCAAATACACGGCTTTGCATTTGATGATGTCATCCAAAGGCATGTAGTGTAATCCCATTTCTAAACCTGAACTACTTTAAGCTAGGAATTTATATGACATCTGACAAGTTAAATATTTCTGCTTTCTTCAGGATGTTAAAATATCCTGTCACACCCTTGCAATTTCGCAGCAGTATCCTGGGGTGCCTTAGAATTCTGTTTGGGGATCATGAACTGAAATTATCATTTTGTCTGCAGCATTAATCTTAGTAGACACATTAGAACTCTACAAGTGTGCTATGATTTAAAAACCTGTCTACTGTTAGAAATTTAAGCTGATCACTGGTTTATTTTTTACTGATAAGCTCATTGTCTTTAAAAGGGAAGAAGTTTCATCCTTATGAGC
>RJWM01023027.1:0-32772 GCA_004363535.1 Dasyprocta punctata | reverse complement strand
CCCCAGTACCCATCCTTACATCCTCCTTCCCTCATTCCCTTCCTCTTGTCTAATAGACTCCCATCTACTTTTATATTTTTTAGATGCCATGTATTAGAGAGAACATGTAATATTTGTCTGAGTATGGCTCATTTTGCTCAACATGATCATCTTCAGATCCATTCATTTTCCTATGAATGACAAAACTTCATTCTTCTTTATGATTTAATAATACTTCATCATGTATATATACATTTTCTTTATTCATTCATCTGCTGATGGGCACTTAAGATAGTTCCGTATCTTGGCAATTGTGAATTTCACCTCAATAAACATAGTTATGTATATATTCCTGTAGCATGCTGACTTTAATTCCTTGAGGTACATACCAATGAGTGGTATAGCTAAATCAAATAGTAGCTCTATTTTTAATTTTTTTAAGGAACGTCCATTCTGAATTCTACAGTGGTTGCACTAATTTACATTTTCATCTGCAGCATAGAAGGCTTCCCATTCCTTTTGTCCTCATCAGCATTCATTGATTTTCTTTTATATTCTTAATAACGGACATTCTGATTGGTGTGAGATGAGATTGTCAATGCAGTTTTGATCTACATTTCCCTAATAGCCAAAGATGTTAAATACTTTTTTTGTATACTTATTAGCCATTTGTGTGTCTGTTCTACTCAGTTTCCATTTATTAAGTTATTTGATTTGGGGGGGTACTAGTTTTTTTTAGTTATTTATATATTCTAGAGAGTAACTGTCTGTTGCAAGAGGTGCTGACAAATATTTTTCCCATTCTGTAGGATGTATCTTCACTCTATTAGTGGCTTTCCTTGCTACGCAGAGATTTTTTAATTTGATGTAGTCCTATTTGTTGATTTTCATTGTTTCCTGGGCTATTGGAGTCACATTCAGGAAATTTTTGGCAGTACCTAGAGATTCCAGTCTACCACCTATTTTTTTTTTTAGTAATTTCAAAGTTTCAGGTTTTATACCTAGGTCTTTGATTCATTCTGAATTTACTTTTTGTACAGGATGAGAGATACACCCTCATTTAATATTGAAATCACTTAAAATTTTAGTACTAGAATTTTAATCTTTAGAGTTAATAGATTTGTCTCATTAATTACTTTAGTTACCACTACCCTATATCTGTGTTAATTAACCATGAATTAGTAGAAAGACAATTGCATTTTTCATTGAGGATTTCCTCCTGGACTGCTTTAAGGATAACAGGGAGAAACAAAGATGTGTAACACCAGCAGTTAACTTTCTGGATGGCATGTTCCTTGTTCCTCACATGCATCAAGAACTATCCACGATGCCAGTCTGTCTCTCACCCAAGCTCCCACATTCATTTCTACCTGGAGACAGTCATCCTACTGCTGATGCCTGGTCAATGACAAAGTAAATTGTGGGATTAAAAGAGGTTAACTAACCAAACTTCCATTGAGGTAAGCCCACAAATTACCCTATTCATTTCCCTGAGCCTTTAACTGTGGAAGACTGATCTCTTATACATGTCTACAACTATAATTTCCTTCTTCAAACCAATCTTCTTTTTCTCTTTCAGAGATTTACCACAACTTTTGGCCTATTAGATATACAGCTTGAAATTTTTAAACATTTTTTCTATTAATTTTTTAAGGTTAAGGAACAAGGTTTCAGTATAAATTCTGAATGCCATATTGAAACTGCTTTAAATTTTTTTAGAGCCTGAGCTTACACTAATGGCTAACTTAACATATTTAAAACACATACACACACATACCTCTTGAGTCCTAAGTGCAGCACATTATCTCATTTAATGTAAGCATGCATTTGATTTATACTATTAAAGAAATACCTACCTGTGTATTATTTTCTTTTTGTCTGAAGTCAGTACTGGCAAGCTGTGACTGCTTCACAGAAATTTCTTCTTTTTTATCTAGATTATTAAATAGTACCACTTCAAGTCAATTTTGAAAACAGAATCAGACATAATCTCAACTTCTTTTTTCTGCTGAGGCTTGAACCCAGGGCCTCACACCTACAAAGCGTGAGCTCTACAACATTTAACCTAAACTCCAACATTTACCCTAATCTCCAATATTTTAACCTAACTCCAACATTTATCCTAACATCGCCAATATCTTACCTAAACTTCTAATTCAGAAAATCAAATCTACATGAATACTGAATTTAAAATAAAACACAGAATTATTAAATTATTTTGAAACTCTTAATTCACACGGTAATTATGAACATGAAACAACAAAATGGCCAACTGATAAAACTACCCTTTTTTTAACCAAAGAAAACACAATGATGATAATAATATGGAGGGAAAACAACCAATATAGTCGTGATACAGTGTGATAATCTAATCTGCAGACCCCTTGAATGAAATCTTACTCAAACATCCCAGTGATGAATTAAAAATAGTAATTACACAAATTTCCTACTCACTTGAATCATATATACTGATAATACAACTCCAAAAATGAAGAATATGTAATAATTCATCCTGTCTGACGGCTATGGGACTACCCCAGAACATTTCTTTAAAATATATCATCTGAATGTTTTCTTTCTCACAGAGAAAAAGGGTATACAAAACATATCTTGTTTGCTCTCATAAAGATGCAAAGCAGTACCTTTCTGAGTCTCTAAGTCTCCAGTACTGTTTCTTCTTGCTTACATCAAATGATAAATAAAATTACTTCTTTTTATTCCTTCTTATGTTTGTACATAAAAAAGTTTTTGAATAATAATTCTATACCTGTAACTTCTGGTTCTGAAGACTGCATCTGTACTTGTCTTACTGATTTCTGAGATTCATAGGACAAATACAATTGACTCTCTTGAGGAGCTTTACTGAATACATGTTCATCTTTTTCACAAATTCTGAAGAGAAGGATAGATGACATTCAATATTAGCTAAGTAAAAATTAAAATTTTAAAGCTGGAACAGATATTTAGATAATATATGTATGTATTTAAAATCCTTCATTTTGTAGATAATGAAACTGAGTTTCAGAGAATTTAACAGACTTGACCAATATTACTAAATTACTTAGTAGTCAAGCCAGAGCTAAGATACACTTTTCCTGATCAAGCCCAATTCTCTGTTCAGTATACCATGCTCTTATTTTTAAAACAATCATTTTGAAGCACTTTTTAAACAGATCAAAAACATTTTAAGCTAGGCGTGGTGGCACATGCCTGTAATTTATGCACTCAGGAGGCTGAGGGAGAAGGACTGCAAAGAGTTTAAGGATAGCCTGAACTGCATAGTGAGATCCTATCTAAAAATAAAAACAAAAAATTAAATCAAAGCTTTAACCCTAAATAACATGTTTTAGATTTCAGTGTACTTTTAAGTTTTAAAAAAATTCATGTAGAAAAATTCCAAGTAGGATGAATATAGAAATCATCATTAAAATCATTTAACCATCATTAAAAGACATAACTGTCTTTTAAATTTTTCACTGGAAGAATAATTTCACTGAATTGTTTCCTAAATCAAAGAACTAGAATAAACACTATCAAAATACATCAGTCCCTCCTCCTCACCAGATACCTGAAACCATGTACAGTACCAAACACTAAATATATTATGCTTTTTCCTACATATACAAAAATGTAATGCTTTTTCTAACTAAGGACTTATGCAGTGGATATGCCGTGATCATAACTTTTGTAGTGTAAAATACGACAGCATGAAATTCTTTTTCCTTCACAATTTTATGGATACAAATTTATTCTCACCTTAGCAACCTAAGCATATGATAGTTTTCTTTTCTTAAATTGATACTTTTCACTTAAAGAAAGTACTTCATAACTTCTGACTGACACTCAAATTTCGGGTATCACTACTCTTCAAACTTTGAGAGCATTTTTAAGTAAAATAAGGGTTACTGAGATACAAGCACTATGATACCACAACAGTCAGTCAGATAACCAACATAACTACCAACTAATAGGCAGGTAGAATATTCAACATAGGTACACCAGACAAAGGGATGATTCATATCCCAAGCAGGACAGGACAGGATCGCATCGAGACTGCATCACACTACTCAGAATAACGTGCAGTTTAAATGTTTACTTCTGGATTTTTTCATTTAACAGTTTCAGACCATAGTTGACCAGAGATAACTGAAAACACAGAAGCAAAACTATGGATGAGGGGGGACTACTGCATACACTGAGTAAAAAGTGACTAAATATTTACGTAAGTCCCGTTCAATATTCAAATTTTTATATTAAATCATTGTTAAGCCAGGGGTAGCAGTGCACACTTATAATCCCAACACTCAGGAGGTTGAGGCAGGAGGATTGCTGCAAGTAGAAGGCTGGCCTAGGCTGCATAGCAAAACCTTGTCTGAGAGAGAGTGAGACAGAGACAGAGACAGACAGAGAGAGACAGAGACAGGAAGGAGGGAGGGAAGGAGGAAGCAAGAAAATTTACTTTCTGTAAAATTCTACACATTTGCCTATTTTTTTCAATTATAAAATTAAGGACATGCTGCCATAGATGTGATATGTGGAAGTGAGGAATCAAGAAAATAAGACATACTGGAGCTGGGGGATGAGGCTCAGTGGT
The DNA here is from genome assembly GCA_004363535.1 of Dasyprocta punctata. Taxonomy (NCBI): domain Eukaryota; kingdom Metazoa; phylum Chordata; class Mammalia; order Rodentia; family Dasyproctidae; genus Dasyprocta; species Dasyprocta punctata. Next base: position 28,199 of record RJWM01023027.1, on the reverse strand, counting down.
AAAGTGCATGCTGAGCACACATAAGGCCCTGGATTTTATCCCCAGCACTGCCTGACTGGGTGGAGGAGGGGCGTGGATGACAGATCCAAGGAAGTGAGATTAGGGAATTAACATAAGAGAGGCAGTGCATGTTGGCCTTAACCATTAATGTAGATGGCCTCAAACCATCAATGGAAAGCAACACAGGCAGAGTGGATCAGGAGACAGGATCCAGCAATATGCTTTATACAAGAAACACGTTAAACTCGAAAGGGGGTTCATAGACTGAAAGTCAACAGAGAGAGAACAATGCTGTATGTGACAGGGAACCAGAAAGAAGTGGGGGCAGCTTGCCCATTAGCTACATAGTGGACAAGAAAGATATGGCAATTTTATCCAATGGAAAGCCACTCAGCTATAAAGAAAAATAACCTCAAGCCTCTTGTAGGTAAATGGATACAACTTAAGATCATGTTCATGGATGAAATGGCCCAGAGCCACATGGGTGAGCATCATGTTATCTCCCTAGTACAAAAAACTAAAGGAGTCAGTAGGATTCAAAATACACAATACGTATTGTAAAAATGAAAGGGGAGGAAGTGTCTTAAAAAGGCAGGCAGGGGCCACTGTTAATCTATCATCGGGATTTGCGTCCTGTATTGTTTTCATTGAGATGGTTAGTTTGGTCTTATTCTACTTCGGTATGCCTAATTTTATTATATTTGATGGCATAGACAGCTATTTCAAAGATAACAAAACACATTATGGTAGCCATTATTGATATCTGATCACCTCGTTTTGAAACCCTGTATTGCTTTCATTGTTTTGTTTTGAGTGATTTTATCCTATTTTGGTTTGTTTGATTGTACTACGTATGGTGATATAAGCAACTGCTTAGAAGATAACACGAGACATTATAGTAATCAGTGTTGTTTTACTATGTATTGCTTCCTTTGTTTTGTTTTTCATTGGTTTTATCCTGTACTATTTTGTTTGATTATATTGTGCCTGATGGTATGGGCAGTTATTTTGAAGCTAACAAGAAGTATTATAAGGGGAAAGGAGGAAAGAAGGAAGGGAAAAGGAAAAAGACATAAATTTGTAAATAGGTATACATAAGACAGTTAAAATGACTATACTACTAAATGCATTAGTTATTGAAAAAGAACAGTTAATACTCATATGATTAGGTCAATTTTACATGTCTATATCTGTTAATCTAAACAACCCCTTTGAAGGTAACGATATGCAATATTACAACCACTGTCAAATTCCAATCATCTCACTTTTTAAAGCTATAATGTTATTATATTGGATTTGTTGTTGTTGTTGTTGTCTCTTTTGCTTTTTGTTTCTCCTTTCTGTGTCCATTTTCTCTTAAATAAAAAAAAAATGAGAAAAAGGCAATAGAACCTGAGGAATGAAACTTAAGAACAAAAAGGGAGGAAGTGGCATATACACAACATAAAAAACAGAAAGTTGATCAGAAACAACAACAATAATACACCCATTTTTCTCTTAAACAATAGTGGACAAAGTCAGCTTTTTTTTTTTTTTCTTAATGCCTCTATCACTGATGTCTGTGTTCTGACCATTAGGACATAAGACAAGGAAATATATGATGCAGCAAATTTAGTAGCATATTTGGGCTCATCTTCACCCTTAATGGTAAGAGAAGAAATAGTCAAGCTAGAATCAGGGTGATAAAAAGGTAGAGACATTTTACTGTTTCCAGTAAAACAGTGGTACTGTTTCCACCACTGCTTCTCCTGTGTACTTCGATTGCTGACCTACTATAGAAGAGTGGATAAATTATATAACTGACAAGTTACAGAACAGATGTGCTGCTGCTACCCTATTCTCTCTACACAATATCCTGGGCTTTAGTAAATAACAAGCAGATGTAAATATTAGTTCATAATATTTACTATGTAAGCTAATACACTTCATACAATAGAATTTGCCCAAAAACTTATATTAGGATAGGACACAGAATTAAACTTTTAGATGCAGAGTGTCAGTTCACATAACACCCAATTTTAAAGTTTATTTATACCTTTCTTTCAATTCCTTTCTCTTTTCTGTATTTTTGTTGTCTTCTTCCAGAGTTTCTGAAAGATTTTTACTCTGATAAAGTCTTTCAATCTCCTAAAAAGAAAAACAGGAAAGCAAAGCAAAATAATTACATAGCAAAGTAGTGCACAAGATTTATATTTTTGGGAGTATTCATTTTTATTGAAAATGGTTAAAAGTAAAAATTAATCCTAATTCACACATACCCTTCAACTTTTTTTTACTCCTAACTCAGCAAGTGTAAATTTCAATAAACTCTCATCATAAAAAAAGAAAATGGTCATAAGCAAGGTAAACATTGATTCCTGGCATAGGGACCTAGTTACTATGAAGAAAATAGCATCTGTTTTTAATCTAATTTCTAAAATTATATTACTGTTATTTGGTGCCTCATAAGTGTAAGTGATATATACGCTTTAACATAATTTTGTAAAAATTTAGTAAATTAGGTAACATATTCAATTGTTCCTCAAAATCTGCAAGTTACTTTAACAGGTTTTTATACCTATGTGAACATTCAATAGATGATACTAAAAATATATTTAAGAAAATCTTAAAAGTTAAGCTATTTCTAGCCTAATTCTCTAAAAATTACAAACCATAGCCACAAATTTTCAAGAGTAAATTCTTTAAATCATTATCTTAGTTCCTTTTTTAAAAATACTGTTGTTCTTGTAATGCCTTAAAATTCCTGTTATGGCAGCAGGGATAGCTTTACGATAAAGAGCGTGCCTAACATGAGCGATGCCCGCAGTTTAATTCACTGCATCATAAATTAGGTAAATAAATAAATTCCATTTACTAAGCTACGTCTTGTTCTTTGCTTGTCTTCTTTCCTCAGAGCCCAAAGAAAGCCAACTCTCGCCCAAAACTCAGAGTTAAATCTATTCAGTATCTAAAATACATTTTGGCTTCTACAGTAATCAGAGGCAAATAAATCAGCCTTTCTCCATATACAAGCTTTCTTAAAAATAGCTCTGCTAAGACTATTAGCATACTATTACATTAATACTTATACAGTATTAGAAATATATAACAAACACATACCTTGTCTAAAGAATTAATTTCTATTTCTGCTTCATTTATTTCTTTTTTCAATTCAGATGAATTTTTGGTAAAATTGTTGGCATGTTTAAGAATATCTTCTGTTTTAAATCTCAAATTAACTCTTTTTATGCTAAGGAACTATGTCATATAAGTATGTGTGTTTACATTTGTAATACATGCACTATATCAGAAATAGTTGATGCTACAAAACACTATTTATGTTACTTAGAAGCATGTCCCTTATATAGACAGTAAACATTAATAACAGTATCTGAAAACAGAGGTAAGACTAATATAAATATTTAGCAGACTAACAAAGATAATCTAGTCTTTACTGAATTTAAAAATAACATTTCATTGAAAAAGTGTTAGAATGATTTTCTTCTCATTAAATATTTTCACAAAGTGGTATTTTGCTTTTTTCTTAAGTTCATTGTGTTATTTGGCATGACTAATAAAATATAATCAATATGCTTCTATTGTTTTTTTCCAAAGTCAACATAAAAATTCACCTAATTTCCCTTTTCTTGCTGCAAAATGTTCATCCACACACCCTGCAGAACCCAGAAAAGCACTTATCTGGACTTTTAGCTTGAACTGGATTTATACTCAATTTCAAGAAGAGAACTTCTCGGCTATTAACAGATATCCTGCATTGTTACTAGTTAGTAAAATTTCCTAAATTACTCTATAATCCACTTAAGAGAATTTTAAAATGAATAGAAGAGTGAACAAGAACTCTAGAGAAAACATATCAGACCTTTGATATCCTGCCTTAAAAAATATATGACATATATGCCAGAACACAAAATGTGAATGTAATTTATAAGGCTATGTCATTACCAAAAGTATCAATTTAAAATTTTAGATACAGATATTTAAGTCCTAATCTTCAATTCTTCATACCTCCATCTATCACTTCTCATTATGCAACTTTAATCTCAACTTACATACAACTTCTGAAACCTTGGCTGTACCTTCAGCCATCTATACACCTCTGCCCCTTGCCACTAAACTAGTGGTGGCGAACCTATGGGATGTGTGCTACAGTGGGCATGCAGAGACTTCCCTGTCAGCATTAGAGCCAAGTTACTCTAACAGCTGAGCATCAGGTAACAGTTGTTTTTTCTAAACTAAAATCTCTGTATTCAGACTTAATTGCAGTATTGGCACTTCACAAAAAATAAGTGGGTTTTGAGTTGCAGTGTGGGCACTTTAAAAGTTTAAAAGTTTACTACTGCTGCCCTAAGCAGTTAATACACAGATAAGCAGCAAATGAACAACTAAAAACAGAACAAGCTAAAACCAAAATGGGAAAAGAGGAAGCAGATGAGGTGCTATAAAAATGGTTTAAGATGAAACACACAGGAAGCAAGGTAGAATGCAGTGAGTTACAATCTGATAGGAAAGCATATAAACACTGTTGAGGTGGAAAGAGGATTAAAGTTTCAAGATCATTATCAGAGACCATCTTTCTGACAAACAGGTGAGACTTACACCAATTAAGAATTACTTAAGCATCTACAGCAGTGATGGCAAAACTCTTAAAGCTTTCAATGATACGAAAATTCCACTCCAGCATGCATGCCACAGGTTCACCACCACTGATCTACTATTACAGTGGCACTGAGTTAGAATTATTTATTCACATCTGTCTCTCCTACTAAAATTTGAATTCCTTGCAACAGAACTCTTTCTCAGTTTTGCTTGGTACAAGGTAGGTACCCAATGAATGTCTAAAGATTAGTAATTGTGACTGACTTCCTTATCACCTTTTATACTAATGAGTAATTAATTATCAATCAACTTAATTGGGACTTTGTTAAGACAGAGCAAGATAACTTTTTCATTGGCTTGATTGCTAAGATGTGCCAGATACATACTATTATTTTAGTCCTAAACAGCTTGTTTTTGATCACATGGACACACTGTATGTATCAAAACAAGTCCCAGAACACTTTTAAAGTGACCTTGAAAATCCAAATTAAACACAAAGATAAATCCATGAGAGTCTCATCAGGAAAAGACAATAAAAATTAAGACACAATACTTATCTAATAAAATTATAATTGGCAATACTTTTGTGGATACATGTGTAACGTCCACTTAGAAAGTGATGGAAAGGGTGCAGGCACTGAAAAACAAAGTTATAGTTGAGATACTTTCTCATTAAAAAGATACCATAATAAAGTAACATATAACAAAAATATTAGTACCTAGAAATTCCTTAAGGATTGTTTCATTTGTTTTTAGTTGCTCAGTACATGCCAATACTCTGTTTTTAATTTCTTCATATTCTCTTTTCTTCTCATAATAATCACGTGACAGGGGTGTTTCAGAGTATTTTAGTTGGTATCGCTTTAAAACATCTTTATACTGACTTATACAACCATGATACATTTTTCTGTTAAAAGAAATGATGTAATATAGATCTAAAAGCTTAGTAATGCTTGTCAAAGTCTACTAAATTAAGCATAAAAGGCAAGTCAAATATCTACTTACCTCTACTTCCCTCTATACTGTCTGCCCTTCAAACTTTCCTTAATCCCTTAACACTTCTCAACTATGTCCTTTTTCCTCATTACCTGTGTTACTTATTCCTTAACCCTGTTCAGTTTAACTGCTACTCCCACACTGTTCTTTCCAAGATCATCAGCAATCTTAATTTGTCCAACTGAATGATATAATTTTCACACTCATCCTAAATAACACTGGAGAACCAATTTCTTTTGGTCACGTACAACTTTCAAAAATTCTCTTTGGGTTCTGAATCTCTCCACTGTCTCCAACCATGCCTTTTTATCTCTTTCAGTTTCTGTAGCTAGAACTATCACATGAACTAATGTTCTACATCTTAGAATCTGGGGTTCTGACTATTCATGTGTACTCCACAACTATTTTTATCAAGAAAATTTTAGCATAGTTTGAAGGAACTCCTTCAGATCAACTCAAGTAGTAGTGGATGACTACCTATTTAGGCATAAATCTTGAGTGGAACATTCTTACCAAAAAAACCTTAATACTTCCTTCTTATTTGATCCAAAATTCATTAACAAAAGGAGTTAGTTATTACAGTCTACGTGCCAAGTTTATTTTGCCGCCTGTTCCTGTATGGTTCATAATCTAAGAACAGTTTACACATTTTTAAATAACTGAAAAAATTCAAAAGAAGAATATTCCATGGTTCATTAAAATGATATAAAATTGAAACTTTAGTGTCCATACATAAAGTTTTATTGGTTCATGACTTATTTACATGTTGCCTAAAGGCACCTTATGCCATTACCAGCAGCGTTGAGTAGTTATGACAGTCCATGTGGCCAATAAAGCTTAAAATATTTACTATCTGCTCCTTTACAGAAAAAAAAAACTTGCCAACCCTGATTCGCAACATCAAAAATATTTAATCTAGCCTGTAATCCCAGCACTGGGGAGGCTGAGACAGCAGGATCGTTGCATGTTCAAGACCAACCTGGGCTACAAAGTGAGCTCAAGGCCAGCCTGAACTGCATAGTTACACTCTCTCTCAAAAAGACACACACACACACAAAAAAAATATATATATACACACACACACACACACACACACATATATATATATATATATATATATATATATGTATATTTTAGCAGGGCATGGTGGCACACCCCTGTAATCCCAGCACTTAGGAAGCTGAGGCAGGAGGTTCACTGTGAGTTTGAGGCCAGCCTGGGTTACAAAGTGAGTTCAAGGATGGTCTGAACTGCACAGTGAAACCCTGTCTCAAAAAGAAAAAAAATATATTTTTTTAAAATCCTGTTTTCTACCCAGTTCTCATAGTTTCAAGAAATAATATTCATAGTGAGCTTTCCTCCTTTGAGACAGGATCTCAATATGTAGTACAGGATGGCCTTCAACTCACTTGTGTAGCCCAAGCTGACCTTGAATTTAGGGTGATCTCCTACTCAGCCTTTTGAGTGCCAGGACTAGAGTCACACACCCATGCTCAGCAAGCTTTGTGAAAACATATAGTCCTTACTGCATTCCCCAAGATTATCTTATTTCTTGGATCAAGTTATAATACATGGGAAAATTTCTTTAAAAATGTTGTAAGGATCATTTACCTTAGCAGATGAGAAAAGAATATAAGTATTGATAAACTGCTGGTTTAAATCAGAAGAAAAGGATAACAGTCTGAATGTCAAGTGGTCTAATATCTTAATATTACTAAACTCTGCCCCCTGTAGCAAAACAAAACTACTGAGTCCAAAATAAGTTCCTGTTCTTCTAAATGTTCTTTTTTTTTTTTTTTTTTGGCAGCACTAGGGATCGAACTCACAGCCTCATGCCTGCCAGACAGGCGCTTAAGCTGCTGAGCCAAACCCCCAGCCCTAGTGTTTTTGAGGCAGGGTCGCACTATGTAGCTCAGGCCAGCCTTGAACTCACAACACTTCTTCTACCTCAGCCTCCCAAGTGCTGGGATTAAAGGAATGTGCCACCACGCCCGGCTCTTAAATGTTCATTTTCTAATTAAGAAACCTTTCATGCTTATTATGTAATAATTTGCGAAAATGGAGCAGGGAGTAGAAAAATAGTTATAAGAAAAGTAGTCCTGGGTCCCCGGGTTTAGATGAAACTAGTATACATCTATCCTGTTTATACTGCATATTTGTGCCAACTCTTCTAACATGCTCCATGTAAGGAACTCTAGTTGGGTACAGCATAGCTAAGTAATGATTCAGGAAGATCACCATTTTGCTAGCAATACTAATCTTCATGAATGCCTGGGATAGGGATGGGGAGGGAAGACTGGAAATAATCAACTGGTGCCTCTACTTCATTCATCATCCCTGACATCAACCAAAGAATGCTTTTCTTTTTAGAAATGCCTAGAATTGAGTCATCAATTCACCCATGTGACTGCTTTAAGAAACAAATAGCTGTTTCACTTCAGTGCCTCTGGTTAGCTCAGAGAAGTCATCTATAGCAAACACTATCACAGAGGTACATATTTAGACTGCTGTGCTTTAGCCTGTTATAAATTTTAAGAATTTAACATTTTAAAATAGCCATGCCTTACACTAAGAAACGTTATAAGCAGTTATATATGTTGTCCTTTGTGGGGAAGGTCACTGAAGACACAAACTATCAAACTCCCCAGTTTCCCCTTTATGAAGACCTAGGGAAAAAAATTTAAGTTTCAGTAGACACTTCTACCTATCTGAAGCAATAAAACTGTTTTTTAAATGAATACTCTGAATTCCAACCTAGTCACATTGCTTCAACTACAAGGAATTTCAAAACCTAATCTGCACTTACTGTCTAACAATGTGCAGGACCACAAAGGATGATTTCCAAACTTGATCAAAGGCTTCTTAAATTACCCCTTTCCTATAGCCTTGATTTTTATATACAGTGGGTTTTTTAAAAAAATACAATACTATTATTTATATAAATCATCTTAAATTCTTTGGAGAATGAAGCAAGACCTGACACCCTAGCTGACTCCTTTACCTTCTGTCTGCTCTTTGGATGATGACATACTCTGCCTTTCTCCTCTTTACGTTCTCTCTTCCTAGAAAATCTCATCTATCTTCACGACATCCACTAAGAACAATCTAAAGCTTAGTCTCCACCATCCCTTAAAATTCAACTTTGACAATAAAGGACTGGAGGTATTTTGTGTGTTTTTAAAATTAAAATATGAAAATACATAACTGCTGTCTTCCAATTATTTTAAAATGAAAATAAGTTCAATTTTTAATTAGGTGAAGTTTTAATGCTATGCATCATGTTCAAAGTCTCTCACCTTATTTCTTTTCTGCTTCTTTTTTTTTTTTTTTTTTTTTTTTTTTTTTTTTTTTTTTTTTTTTTTTGTGGCACTGGGGATTGAACTCACAACCGCGCATCTGCCAGGGCAGGCGCTTAAGCCACTGAGCCAAACTCCCAGCCCTTCCTTATTTCATTATATTCTCTAATTACACTTAGTCTCCAAGGCAGTGTGAATGTACAAAAAAACCCACACAGGTACCAGTATTTTTCATTAGAATAAACCTCTACTGATACATAAAATCAGTAGTCTGAAAACTGAAATTTGATACAATTTTTTCATAAGATAATTCTATGGGTCATTATTCCTATAAATGTTTGCTTAAAACTGCTCAGTCATACTTACTGCTGAAAAATAGTTTATATATAAGGCAATTCTAAACATATCCAGAAAAATAAATAAATAAATAAAAATAAATAAACAGATCCAGGATTAGAGAAAGATTTGTAACAAATAGGTAGACCTCCAATGGTACACAGAGTCCAAAACATTATTTACTTAAAAGAAAATTTCTTCACAATACAAATTTTCTACATTTTTAAGTAACATTTTTATAAAGCATGTCTTAGAAATATTAACTTATAGAATGATTATTCTACATATATAGAAAAATGCTTATATAGTGAATATAAAAGAATGCTTAAATCAATATATAGACTGTACTTGTCTTTTTCAATAGTTTCTTGATAAACAGTAATTTGATCCTGCATATAACTTTCATGTTTATGAAAAACATCACATGTTGGCTTCCAGCTGTGGAAAGAATTATAGTTGTATTTAGCATTTCAGAATGATAAATAGAAATAATTTTAAAATGTGATCATTTAAGAAGAAATCTCTTTCTAGAGCAAACAAGTTTACATCAAAAAATTTTTTTCATTTCCTATGATCACCACTATCATCACTGATGTACTCCTATATTAAAATATTAATATTCATTAATTTACATGAATTTTTTGAAACATGACTAAAGAAGGAGAAAATACAATATGGCTAGATTGTGTATTGTCATAGCATTTTTATTATACTTCCAATACTCCAACATCAGATTTTCTTTCTCATCATATTCTAAGGTCTTGACTAAGAAATTCTTTTGGAATAGACATTGAAAAAGCTAGGATAAAGGCTAAAGAAAGGCTTTAATCTCTTCAGACATTTAGGTTGTTATACTTTCCTAAGATAAAAAGAAAAACTTGGTCATAATGAACCATATAAAATGAACAGCCAATCTTATTTTGAAACAAGGTCTCTCTATGTAGTTTAGGTTGGCCTTAAACGCCCAGAGATCCTCCTGCCTCAGCCTCCTGCATGCTGGGATTACAGGCATGCACCACTATGCCCAGGTGAATACTCATCTTACTCATTTTTGTTTTATAATATATGCTAAAAAAATTACCAATAGGAAAAATCTAAAATTACTATATACTATTTTAAGTACTGTTTGAATATTTCCTCTTTTTTTCTAATCTTTTTTCCCAGATTCAGAGTAAACTCACTCATTCTAGAAGCACAAAAAGCATATATTGTATAAGAAAATAATTATGACCCACTATATCATTTTCAGATTTTACTATAACTATATACTTAATGTTGCTGAACCTATATCCATATATTACTTGCATTCCTTTGTTGTCTACTGAACAAAACTTATACTATAATATTTGTCTGAATTTTTGGCTATGTCTTTAAAAATATTCTCCAAAATGGAATAGAAAGGTCAAAGATCATACATATATGTATTCTGAACATTTAAAAGTTCCATAAGAAGTATATGTCTCCTGAGAAGACATTCACGCTTATAGTGACATATATTTTGATATACATCCACCTAGATTTTTCTTTTTTTTTTTTTTGTACCAGGGATCAAACTCACAACCTTGTACCTGACAGGCAGGCACTGTGCCACTAAGCTATATCCCCAGCATCCATCTAGATTTTTCTAATTACAAATAATTATCAATTTGGGTTCATACTATGTTTTACAATCCACTTTGCTCAATTTGTAGTACTGTGTACTGTTAACATCCTTCCATGTCAAACATACATCTGTACCATTATTACATTGGCTGCCTAGTGTTCAGTCTTATACCAAAATTCATTTAGCCAATCTCCTTAATATTGAACACTGGAGTTACTGCCAATATTTTCCTATCATAAAAAAGGCTGAAATGGAATTTTTTAAATTCATAAGCTGGGTGTAGTAGCACATGCCTATAATCCCAGCACTCAGGAAGCTGAGGCACAAGGATCATCGTAAGTTCAAGGCCAGCCTGGGATAATACATGGTGAATCCAAGGCCAGTGTTAGGGTTTGTGTCTGGATGTCCCCTCAAAGTCTCATGCAGTCATGGGGGCTGGCTTCTAGAATTTGTGATTGACTCATGGTCCAATGCTAGAATGATGGGTGTGAGTGCTACACCAACCCTAGGGTAGGTAGCCTATATACAATATAAGGGACAGAAAGTCTTTGCTTCCCACTCTTCCCTTTTTGCTCCTGTTGTTTTTGCTATCTTCCACTACCGTGAATGGTTGACCCTGTGCCATGAGCCACCCTGCCTTGGAGTCAGCTGAGTATGGACTGAAACTTCCACAAACTAGGAGCTAAACAAACCTTTCCTTCCTTAATTTTGGGCATCAGGTATTTTGTCTCAGCAATGATAGGAAAGTAACCAACACAGCCAGCCTGAACTACATAACAAGACTCTGTGTCAAAACAAACAAACAAACAAACAAATAGGGTGGAGGCCAAAGGACCTCAACAGACATTTCTCAAAAGATATTTATCCTGAAAAAAAATTTTAGATTGGAGTCTGGCATGGCAGTGCACATCTATAATCCTAGTACTATGGGAAACTGAGGGAATCAGACAGGAGGATCACAAAGTTCCAGTCCAATTTGGGCAATGAAGCAACTTAATGAGACCCTGTCTCAAAAAAAAAAAAAAAATATATATATATATATTAAAAGGACTAGGGATGGCATTCAATCAAAAGACCATGGGTTCAAACCACCCCCCCAAAATTAGGTTGGATTATTTCACACAAAGCTAAAATATTGAAAGACTAAAGATTGAAATTATTTTAAAAATACCTATTAGGAACTTTAAAACTTAGTTTACATTTTAAAACTTTGTATTCAGACTAGATCTGAACTGGTAAGATCTTGTAGCCCTTACTTTTATTTTTCTCTTGAACCTGCTGTGATCCCTTTCTACAATAGGATGTAAGCAGGCAATTAAGGATTAGATTCATTATTTTTCTAATATGGAATATTATCTTGGGGCTGGGGATATATGTCAGCAGTAGAGCATATGATTAACATGTGCAATAGTGTTATCAACTATAAACTCAGAAACCTTGAATAAAGAAACTGAAAGACAATTATTGGAAATACTCACTTACTACAGTTGTCTTTGATCTCTTCACTATGTTTACTGTAATAGGTAATTTCTTCATCTGTTTTATTTATTCTTTCACGTATACTACAAATTGTTTCTTTGTTTTCTTTAATATCTTTAATACATTCTGAAAAGAGAATATATTTATTTTCTTAAAGCAGAAATTATAAGTTCAAAATAAACAAATACAGTGGGTAAAGAGAGGCATATGACAACTTACGTGTCCCTAAGAGAAAGACAGCCAGAAAATGGAGAATAAAAGAGGTTTGAGATAGAAAAACACCTTGCATTAAAAAGCAGAGAACGAGCCAGTTCTGATCTGACACCCAAATGTGAAGGATTTACCTTTCAGATCGAAGAGAAATAAATGTTCCCTGTCTCTTATCTTTGGCAGAGGAGGGAAAGACTCAGTGATACGTAAAGTCAATCTATCATATTAATCTATGCATTCAAACTAACATTCATTAATGATACTAATATAGACCTTTGTTTTTGACAAATGTGAAATTTACACTCATCAAGCCTATGTCAATTAATTACTACACACATCTTTGATCACTTGTTAGTAGCAAAGGTAAAACATAATTTCTTGAAAAGATGAAAATAATTCCATAATTTTTTTGACTGTGGAAGATACAATGTCTTTTCAGAACTACTACAAAGTTAGGAGTTCTACTTTCAGAACTTAAAATACTACATTTAATTAGTCTTGCCTTTCACTTATCCTATTTGTTTTTTGGAATTATCATTCTTGAACTTGTGACATCTGTCAATCTTGGTTCCTAATCTTGGGTAATTTCTATAAAGAACATGTTTTCACTCAAATATTTGAGATACATAGTATCTTTTCAGTTGCATTTAAAGAGTCAGTTCAGTTTAAAGCAAAACAATTTCGAAAATAAACGCTGAGTGTGGAAATTCGTTTGAAATCGCTAATACCCATTTTGCCTAACGTTACTAGCTCAGTACTACTTAATAGAACTACCACAAAAGTTATGCCAATTGTAAGTTGTCCTAAAGCAAGCCATTACATATTATGCTATATGCCATTAAGTATATATATAAAAATATAAGACTAAGTAACTATCATGGAAAACTACTTACTATTAATTCTTTGCATCATGTCTTCTTTAGTACTTATGTCTTGCTGATACTGGAAAACTAAAACAATTCTCTTGTGACTTCACGTCATCATGAAAATGTCAAGCGCTACCTCAGTTCCCCGCGTGCCCTTTCATACCTACCGAACTCTAGTAAAAGCCTGTCCAGTCTGGCAAACAGGCCGTCGTTCATCTTGGAGTCCACGTCTGGAAAGAGAAAAGGGCGCCTTTCCCGCGCTCTCTCCACGTGGCCGAGACTGGTGAGGGTGTGGTGGGCGCGGGCAGACACGCGGCGCCCTCTCCCGGAGCCCCGCGCGACCCTCCGTGACGACCCACGGAAAGCCCCCCCCGGGAGTCCGGCGGTACGGCGCCCACGCTGGGAACCCACACCAGGAACTGCTCTCCCACACGCAGCGCCTGCCCCACAGCCGCCCTCCCGCCCCCCAGCCGCCCTCCCGCCCCCACAGCCGCGCTCCGAACCTCCGCGCCCTCTCTCCCCGCTGTGTGACCAGCGACACCTCAGCGAAGACCCGCGTCACGCGCGCCCCCGGCAGTCAGCCCGGGAGACCCCACAGAGCACGTGGCCGGCAGCGCGCGCCGAGGAGCGAGATCACGCGCACCGCGAGACCCTAGCAAAAGAAGCGCGGGCTTGGTGTGCGCCTGCGCCGAACTTCTGAGCATTGGCCGACTGGGTGCAAGGGGTCGCAGAGTGTGCTGAGAGGACCAGGGCCAGTGTGGCAGTGTGGAGGGCTGCCACTCCCGTGAGAGCGAATACTTTTTAAAACCTCTTCGGTCCTGTCGGAACATTTTTAAATATCTTTTATAATATTTTAAAGAACAATAATAAAAGCTGGGAATGGTGACACACACCTGTAATCCCAGCAATAGGGAATGCTGAGGCAGGAGGATTACTGTGAGTTCAAGGCCAGCCTGAACTGCATAGTGAAACCCTGTCTCAAAAAGAACCAAAAAAAAAAAAAGTAAAATTGGTATTAACTTTTAACATGACAGTAAACAACAAGTAATAATAAAAATTCAGTTTTGAATTCAGTGTTCTCCAGAAATTCTTAAAAAGTAATATAAGCCCAATGCACCTTTATTAAACATTTTGTTTCAAATCAGGTTTTCCGTCCAAAAATGTTGACAGGTAATTTATGCTCTTAGATTTTGCATACCCAAAGTAACATAGTGGAGGAAAGAATAATTAAGTCCCCAAATTGCTGTTTTTTTGCTTTTGTGTATGTGTGTGTGTGTGTGTGTGTGTGTGTGCTGTGGACTAAATCAGGGCCTCCTAAAAAAATATGCCCTGTACCTCTGAGCTATATCCCTCCCTCAATCTTTTGTACATTTCTCATGGAAGTGCTTTTAATCCTGAATTATTTCAATAATTACAGAGTCAACACATCCTAAATTATTTCACATATTAAAATGAAACAAAATGCTTTCAGAAGTTTTCTTAAATTCAGATCAGATGTGCATAATCAATTTGATTACAATATGCTGCCATGTTGCTCACTAGTATTAAGGACAGCGAACCGTGAAAGCTCATTTGTTTTGATAAGAATTTAGTCTATCTTTATGTATATGAAAATCTTTCTGATTTTTTTCAGCTTTATGGCAGTATAACTGACAAAAATTATGTATCTTTACAGAATGTAACATAATATTTAGATGTATATGTTTTGTGTTAATCCATTTTGTAACACGAAATCACAGAGTGGGTATGTTACGAAGAAAAGAGGTTCATTTTGGCTTACCTTCTGGAGGTCTCAGTTTGAGAGGCAATATCCTGGTGATGGCCTTGATGACAGAGTCCAGCAGCAGCACAAGACATGACATGGCAAGAGACAGCACAGATGTGTATGTGTGTCTCTTCTGGTCTCACCCTCTTTTTGGGGAGACACCGGCAATCAGTTGTGGGGACACCATCCTAGTGAGTTTATTTTATCCTAACCACCGCCCAAAGGCTCCACCTCTAAACACACAGTCAGATTAAATTTCCTCCCTCTTAATACCTCTCAGTGGGGACTGAGTTTCAACACATGATGGCATGGGAGAAACACTCAAACACGATCCAAGCCATAGCAATTATGAAATAATTGTTATAATCGAATAGTGTAATATATCCACCTCTTCACATTATTATCATTTATACGTGTGATGAGAATATTTATAATATGCCCTCTTAGCAAATATCAGCTGAACAACATTGTTAACAGTAGTCACCATGCTGTACTGTAGACTCCAACATTTATACCTGTTACCTAGAATCTCCATTCCCACTTCCCACCTTCTCCATACTAGTAACCACCATTCCACTTCCTACTTCTATGAATTCAATTTTTAAAAAATCTATATGTAAGTCAGCAAAAGAAACTACCAATAGAATAAACAGACAACTCACAAAGTGGGAAAAAAAATTTTGCCAGCTGTTCCTCAGACAAAAGGCTAATATCTAGAATATATTAAGAACTGAAAAAAAAGATCCCCCCAAATTTAAAGACCCAACCCAAAAATAGGCATCTCAAAAGAATAGGCACTTCTCAGATGAAGAAGTACAAGCAGCAAATAAATACATGAAAAACTGTTCAACATCACTGGTCATTTTAGCAATGCAAATTAAAACACTGAGATTTCCTCTCACTCCAGAAGGAATGGCTGTTATCAAGAAATCAGTCAATAACAAATGTAGGCAGAGCTCTGGGAAAAAAAGAGACCCTTCTCCACAGTTGCTGGGAATGTAGACTGGTACAACCACTATGGAAGTCAGTGTGGTGACTCTTCAAAAAACTGAAACTAGAGGTTTCATTCAACTCAGCTATTCTCTCTTGTATCTTCCCAAAGGAATTAAAAACATCATACCACAGTGATATATGCACAACCATGTTTATAGCAGCACAATTTGTAATAACTAAATCTGGAAAGCAGCCCAAATGCCCATCAACTGATGAATGAATAAAGAAGATGTAGTTTTTTTTATACAATGGAGTACTACTCTGCCATATAGAAGGATAAACTTGACACATTTCTAGGTAAATGGATGCACTTTGAGACCATGGTCTTAAGTGAAATAAATCAGACATATTTAAGTATCTCATTATTTCTCTGGTATGAGAATCCAAAAAAATAAATGAGGACCAAAATGTATAATAAGTATTGGGAAATGGGAAGAAAATGCTCAAATAAAAAGGGGAACAAAGAAAAGGGAAAGGGGAAAGGAAGGAAAGTAAAAGAAAAAAAGAATAGGAAGAAGAAAAGGAAACAAAACTTTTGTAAATAAGGAGAAGGAGGGTTGAAAGAAGGGCAGAAGATTGGGGGGAAAAGAAGAATCAAGATATATTATGAATCTGGCCATGGTAGCACACACCTGTAGAAATCAGGAGGCTGAGGCAGGAGGTTCTCTGGGAGTTTAAGGCCAGCCAGGGCTATGAAGTGAGTTCAAAGTCAACCTTGTCTCAAAAAGTCAGGAGAAGCCAGGCGTGGTGGCGCGTGCCTTTAATCCCAGCACTCGGGAGGCTGAGGTAGGCGGAGCATTGTGAGTTCGAGGCCGGCTTGGGCTACAACGCGAGCGTAAGGCCAGCCTGAGCTACATAGCGCGACCCTGCCTCAAAAAACCAGGGCCGGGAGTTTGGCTCAGTGCCTTAAGCGCCTGCCCTGGCAGGCGCAAGGTTGTGAGTTCAATCCCTGGTGCCGCAAAAAAAAAAAAAAAAAAAAAAGTCAGGAGAAGGTGGAGGAGAAGAGAAAGGGGAGGAGGAGAAAAGGGAGAAAATACATTATGTACAGGTATAAGTTCCTTATGATGAATGTGATCGTTGTGTAATGTATATCTAAAATGTATCAATAAAATTCATTTCAAAATAAATAAATAAAATTCTACATGTAGATGAGAGCATGCAATATTTGTCTTTCTATGCCTATCTTATTTCCTTAAGCACAATGTCCTGGGTCATTCACATTATTGCAAATTATAACTTTTTAAAAGTTAAATAATATTCCAATGTGTGTGCATATGTACATGCATTAAATTTTCTTTATCCAGTTATTTGTCAGTGGACCTTTTGGTTGATTCCATACATTGGCTATTTGTGAATAATGCTGCAATGAATATGAAAATGCTAATATCTCTTTGACAAACCGATTTCATATTCTTTGGATGCATACTCAGGGGTAGGATAACTGACGCTGCTGTAGTTCTATTTTGAACTCTTTGAAGATGCTCCACACTGTTGTCCGACAAGGGCTACAGTAATTTACATTCCTATCCACAATGTACAATTTTCCCTTTTCTCTACATCATCAGCAATACTGGTTATTTTTTGTCATTTTTTTATCATAGTCATTCTATGTGAGGTGCTATCCCATTTTTTTTATTTTAAAGAGAATAAAACAGAACAAAATAAAACAGAATAAAGCCAATCAGAACAGAACAATGAAAGTGATACAGGACTTCAAAACAAGATAGTAGAAAATCAACAATGGCTACCATAATGTCTCGTTTTCTTCAAAATAGCTGTCCATACCATCAGACATAATAAAAACAAATAAAACAAAACAGAAGAAAACCAATCAAAACAAAACAATGAAACTGTTACAGGACTTCAAAACAAGATAATAGGAAATCAACAATGGCTACCATAATGTATCTTGTTATCTTCAAAATAGCTGCCCATTCCATCAGCCATAATAAAATCAAACAAAACAAGACAGAATAAAGCCAAATGTAACAATGAAAACAATACAGAAGTTCAAAACAACATAATAGGAAATTAACAATGGCTACTTCCCTTTTTAGTCACTACCTCCTCTTTCACTTTCACAATACCTATCACACATTGTGGATCCCACTAACTCCTTCAGTTTTTTATGCTAGTGCGATAACACAGTGTTTACCCATGTGAGTCTGAACCATTTCATCCATGAGCATGACCATAAGTTGCAACCATTTAACTACAAGAGCCTCAAGATTATACTTCTTTATAGCTGAGTAGCTTTCCATCGTATAAAAAAGTCATATCTTTCTTATCCATTCTGAGGTTGATGGGCAGCTACCCCTGCTTTTTTCTGGTTTCCTGTTACATAGAACATGGTTTACTCTCCTTTGACTTTTGGTCTGTAAATTTCCTTTCAAGTTAAATGTGTTTCTTGTATACAGCATATTTATGGATCCATTCTCCCTGTGTTTCTTTTTATTGCTGAATTGAGGCCATCTACATTAATGGTTACAAACGGCATGTACTGGCTCATCTCTGCCATGCTATCCTCCTACTGTTGGCTCCCACTTTTCCCTTCCATTTAGTTGCCTGTCCTGTTTGGTGATCTCCCTCTGCTGCTGTTCCTAGAGAGATGGTTATCTTTATATCTCTCTAGAATATCCTTCAGCAATCTTTGTAGGGTTCGTTTGGTGGTCATGAATTCCTTCAGTTGTTCTTTATCATAGAAGTATCTTATTTTTCCATCAATTTTGAAAGATAGCTTTGCAGGGTACATAAATTTCAGTTAGAAGTTGTTTTGTTTCAGGATTTGAAACACTTCACTCCAAGCTCTTCTTGACTTAATAGTTTGTGTTGGGAAGTCTACCATGATTCTGATGCATTTTTTTTTTATTGGTGATCTGTTTCTTTTCCCTAGCAGCCTTTAATATTCTGTTATTGTGCTGAATTTCCGGGATCTTAATTATTATATGTCTAGGTGTAGATTTATTTTGGTTATGGCTAGTTAAAATTCTACAAATCTCGCTTATCTGTATGTCAGGTCCTTTTCACATGTTTGGGAAGTTTTCTGCTATTACTTCTTTTGCTTTTAATTTTATTTTAGAGGGAACAAAACCAAACAAAATAAAACAGAATAAAGCCAGTCAAAACAAGACAGTATAAGTGACACAGGACTTCAAGACAAGGCAATAGGAAATCAACAATAGCCACCACAATGCCTCCCATCATCCTCAAAATAGCTGCCCATACCCTCAGACACAGAAAAATCAAACAAAACATAAACAGAATAGAACCAATAAAAAAGAACAATGAATGCAATACAGGACCTCAAAACAAGACGATAGTAAATCCAAAATGGCTACTATAATATATTTTGCCATCCCCAAAATAGCTGCCCATGCCATCAGATACAACAAAATCAAACAAGTTAGAACAGAACAAAACCCAGTCAAACAAAATAATGAGAATGATACGGGATTTCAAAACAAGATAACAGAATCAGCAATGGCTGCCACCCTCAGAAGATTCCCCATATATGCCACACTGCATATTGTTAACCTCCAAATAGATGATCAGACCACCGGCTTTAGGCCTGCGAAGTCAGTGAAACACTAAACACTACAAGCATTAAGTTGTATTCCACCTCATTAGCTATCATCACAGCCTGTGTTTCTCCAGATAAGCTGGTCGCTGATGGTGTAGGGGAGGAACGTTGGCTCTTCTTGTCTTCCTGCCCACACGCCAGAAGGGGCTGGTGTCTGGCTCTTCCCCAGTCAACCCATCCATGGTATCAACTCACAGGAGGTCTTTCTGCTATTACTTCTGTAAATAATCTCTATGTCATTTGTGTTGGCCCCTGCTTTTTGTTGACACCTATCAGATTCAAATTATGTTTCTTTGTGTTGCCTTGCAGCCATTGAATTGTTGTTTCCTGGTTCCTTGTTATTTTTAAGAGATCTTTCCTTTCATGATCACTAGGTGTGATCCTGTCTTTAAGGTCTGAAAGTCTATCTTCAGTCTGTTTCTAGTGGTTTTGCCAGTTTTTGATGGCATTTTTAACTTCTGGGATGTCTCTTTGAATCTGTTTCATGCATTGTAATTCCTTCCTATATTGCTAATTCAAGGTTTCCATCATTTTCCCATGCTCCTCTTTTTTTATCTATGTCTTCTTTAGATATGCTCAGCAATTCATTCATTATATTTGTAATTTCTTCTTTTACCTGAGACATTATTTCTGATTTGATTACTTTTACAGTCTTGTGAAGTTATTTCTTTACTTCAATTGCTATCCTCTCAGAGATTTCAGGTGTATGACTTCCATTTTCTTCCATGCTATATCTACCAGACTTGTTCTGTGTGACCTGGAGATCTGATTGCCATTTTCTTCTTCATCATGACATTTTTCTGGGTTCTTCCTGACAAGCCAGTTGTGGGGTCTCAGGCACTTCCCATGTTGGCTGCCCCTCCACGGTGTAAGGGAATGGGACAGGCACCTGGATTTCTCTGAACCCAGGTTCCCAGGGTGGGTTTCTCCAGATTCATGTGGCTACACCAGGGATTCCCCAATGGCCATGGGTTCATGGTGGTGGGGCTGCTTCTCTCAGCCTGCATGGCTACACTGGGACTCCCCCAATGGCAGCAGGCACACAGGGGTGTATTTCTCCTGGCCCACACTGGCTATCCATGGGATGAAAGCATCTCCAATGGTGGCCTGCCGATTCACGGGGCACATCTAGCTGTTTCTCCCTTCCTGCTCTGGTTACCTGAGCAAATCAAGGGTTCTGATGGCAGCATATACACGTGGGCATGTCTGACTGTTTTCCCCTGCCTATGCTGGTTACTGAAGATTTGAGGTGATGCTAAACGTAAATAATGACCCAGAATAAAGATTCTGGTAGTTTGTTTCCATATTTCTCCCTATGTGTGTGTGTGCATGTGTATGGACTCCATAATTTGGCTTCTGTATCTCTATATTGCAGACCTACAGATTTGGGGCTGCTGCCATGAAGGAATCTGCCTCTTTCCCTCACTATGGTTTTGACTTGCATTTCCCTGGTGATTAGTGATTTCATTCAGCTTTTATTTTTATTTACCTTGAAATCTCTTTACCTTGCCTTCATTGCCAAAGGATAGTTTTGCTGAACTCAGTATTTTATTTGGCAGTTTTCATTTTGGTCTGTAAGGTTTCTGATGAGACATTTGCTATTAGGCAAATCAGAGCACTCATGTGTTGTTTCATTCTTTTCTCTTGATACTTTAAGAAACTTCTCTTTGCCTTTAACTTTTGAGAACATGATGATAACGTGTCTTAGGAGAGACTTGATGAACTTGGATGTTTCCATTTTGAATATTTGTGTCCCCCAAGTTTGCAGAGTTTCCTGTTCCTCTTTGAAGTTTTCTATTACTTTAGTACCCTCAAGTCCTTCTTGAATCCCAAAAACCAAAATTTTGCTCTTTTAATGTTGTTCCAAAGTTCTCATAAGTTCCTTTATTCTTTTTCATTCTTGTTTTCTGTGACAGTTAATCTTGAATGTTCCTGCCTTGGAGCCAACCAAACATAGACTGAAATCTCAGAAACTGATTGTTAATTTTGATTGTTAAAAAAAATTTTTTTTGATTGTTAACTTGACTGACTTGAGAGACACCTAGAAGATTAGTAAGATACACTCCTGGGTGTGTCTGGATGGAGCATGGAAGCATTACTTTGGGTACTATATCTAGTTCCTTGTCCTTCCCTTTTGGGTTCTTCCCCTGTGCTTTGCTTCCTGGCCATCATAAACTGAGCAGATTTCCCCTGCCATGCCTTTCTACTTTGCTATTCCTGGCTTGGAATCAATCAGAAGTCGATTGGGACTTGAAGCTTTCAGTCAAAATAAACCTCTCCTCCTTTAAATTGTGTATATCAGGTATTTTGTCCCAGCAACAGAAAGCCTGACTAATACATTTTCTTTTTCTCCCTCTAATGGGTATTTTCAAATAATTTGTCTTCAAGATCACTGATTCATTTTATGTTTAAGCTATTTTACTATTTCTGTAATCTAGTATGTTTTTCACTTCACTTAGTACATTTTTAAGTTCTAGTTTTCTAATTCGTTTAACTTCTTCAATCTCTCAGGTTTCTTTGATGAAGTACCTAATTATTTCTGTGTTTTATTAAATTTCCTTAAATTTTCTTAAAACAGCAATTTTGAATTCTCTGTCCAAGAGTTTATACATGTAGATTATTTATGGTCAGTTACTGGTATCTATTTTGTCCTTCTGGGAGGTCATGGTTCTGTAAAATTTTGTGATGAATAAGACATCTACACATTAAAAGATTTGGTATTTCAGTCTTCCTAATATGGCTTATTTGTACCTATCCTTTTAGAAATTCCAAGCATACCTTTCAGTTTTTCTGAGCCTGTAGTCACTATAACTGTCTCTGCACTATATAGTGCTCCAAGTCCAGGTTTGTCATGAATCCAAATTTGGGGTATTTTTACCACTTTAGCATTAGAGGATGCCCTAATTAGAGGGGCCCAAGTCTGTTACCAATCCACAGTAGGTATAATTATACAAAATGAACTCAGAAAGTATCTAAAAAGGATAGACAATTCCTGCAAGTCTCTATTTGGAACTGGGGCATGTCTAGATGCCTTGTTCACAGTCACTGCACTGTGGTCAAACATGGTAAAATTCTGCCCAGCACTAGAAGACATTATTTAGAGACGTTGTAAGTTCCTAACTTAATGACTTGTGGCTATATCCATCTTCTTTCCCTAATGAGACCATGTTGTCCTGCCTGGAGTTGGAAGAGATATGGAGTATACAGATCTGTGGCCACTAACCCTGCAGTGTTGGGTTGCACCTGGAGCCTAGCATCCCACAATAACTGGCACAGAGCAGGGACAGGATCAAGGACCATGCCTGCTGCTGCATTGTACTTGTAGTCTGAATCTGGTGCAGCCAGTCAGAAGTAATGCCCAACCAAGATACAAATCAGTAACTAGAGCTGTGGGTATCTACCTGGCACCAAGGCTGTCTTAGGGCCTTTATCTATGGGCACTGGCTTATTAACAGGTACCATTGTAACCCACCAGGTGTTGAGTTTTAGTAGCCTGACACTGAGATTCAAGACAAAATTATGTATTTATTTCCCTTCCCTGTCCCATTCCCCAAAAGATAAAGTCCTTCTCCAGGCCATGCTGCCTCCATCTGAAGGAAGCAGAGATGGAGGCATTTCTTTGCTATGGTAGTTAACTGATTGTGCCAGTTTAAATAAGAAATGCCCAACTAAATTGGATCAGCATAGTTCTGGGTGTGGCTGAGGAGATTTACTAAAAATAGAAGACCCATTCTAGGTAAGCCTGTCATCTATAAACGGAAAAAAAGAATGACAGCTTGCTTCCATTTCTTCAGGGGAGCTGCAGTCTTCATTTTCACCTGGGATGTCATCTCTTGGCTTCTAGCACAGACTCTTTAGCCTCCAGGACAGACATGTCAATCTTCTGGTGCAAACCCTTCAGCCTTTCATTTGGCCTCCTGATCCAGAGTTGCACAGGACACTACAGTGAGTTCCAGGCCTTTGACTGGATCCTTTGGATCTCTAGTGAACACAGACCTTTTGCACTCTTCTGCACTTAACTTGGTGGGCAGCCATTGTCAGCCAATCTTGTAAATTCTTATATTTTTTTTTACCTTGCATTAATTCTGCTTCTCTAGTAAACACTGACTGATACAGATTCTGGTACCAGGAGTGGGATCAGGAAGATGCTTTTAGAAGGCCTGAGAGACCAGGCAGCGAGCCCAAAGGGCAGTGTTTGAAGTTGTGAGTGTGAAGTCAAAGGTGCAGTGGAGACTCCAGAAGATTGGAGAAACCAGGAACATAGATTATCTGAAAGAAGTCATAAGGAGGGAGTGGAGCTAGCCTAAGAGAGAAGCCATGGCAGCTACAATCATTAGAAGTACTGTCAGGGAGGAGCCACTCAATCCCTTTGGAGTTCACATCTAGGCATGGGTTGTACCAGATCCTGGACATTAAACTACAGGACTTACTTTTTGCCCTACTGAAATTTGGACTTCCTCTGTTCCTATTCCTTTCTGTTCCCCCATTTGGAATGGGAATGTTTACCTTGTGGCACTGTATGTTGGAAGTGTTTAACTTTCTTTTCATTTGTACAGGGAGCCCACAGCTGAGTCTGTCTTGAATCTCAGAGGAAACTTTGAACTTTGACTTTTTAGCAATGCTGAAGCTGTTAGGACTTTGGCAACTCAAAGATGGACTGACTGCCTTTTGCATAAAGGAATGCTCATGAGTCTTTTGTGGGCCAAGGACAGATTGTATGGCTTATATCTAGGTGTACCCCCAAATCCTTATGCCCTTATAGGTGAGGAATTTCAAAAGTGGCTGAATTAGGGTGTGTGAACATGGAATGAGGGTGTGGTACTGGACTTAGGGGTATGGTTAATGAAAGCCCCACCCTGAGTGCAGGCGGCACCAATCAGTAGACTAACAATCTGGATGGAATAATGGACACAGAGAAGGTAGGGATGCTGCTGTTGTTATTGTTGTTGCTGCTGCTGCTGCGCTTTCTGCCTTCTGTCTGCTACGACGTGTCCTGGACTGTTTCTCCTCTGTGATGCCCCTCTACCATGCTGCCCTGCTTTGGAACCACCAAAGCAAGACTGAGACCTCTATAGTGAACTACACAAACCTTTTCTCCATTAATTTGCGGGTGTTGGGTATTTTGTCTCAGTAACGAGAAAAGCAACTGAACTTAATGTGGGTTCAGAGGCTCTATTCACAAGCACTGGCCTGGAAGACAAGAGACACAGGGCTCTGTTCAGTACTGAGTTTCAACGTGATAGGCCTGGCACAGAATTTCAAGTCTGAAGCCTGAGCTTGATTCCCTCTCCCTCCCCAGGAAGTTGGCATTTCTAACCTTGTTGCACTGTTTGGAATAGGGAAGGGGTGGTTTTGTACCTTTCTCCCTTCTTCAATGTATTTTCTTATTTCTATGCTAAAACATGGTACTGTGGCTTCTCACTTGTGTTCTTTAACTATTGGGAAGGTATGAATTTCATATATGAATAGCTGTTTTAATTAATGCTTCTGTGGGGAGATGACTGCTGGAGGGTCTTACTCTGCTACCATCTTATTCTGTCCCCAGCCATTCTGTTTTCTAAACAAATGTCCAAACTTACACCGTCTCACTCCTTCCCTGCTTGTCAATTTACTCCAGTGCCTTCCAATCCCATAACACCACAGATTTTTTTCTCATTGGGTATTACAGTGACCTCATGCCACTAAATCCAATGAATATGTTTAGACTTTACCTGACTTGGTCTCCAGAAAGAATTCAATAATATTTATATTGAATCCTTTGTAGGGCATAGTATTTTCCTGATATTTCTCTTATCTTTATTAATTTCTCCAGCTCCTCTTTCAGGTTTGTCTCTTACTCACCATTAAACGTTATTAATTCCTCAGGCTTAATCCTAGGTCTATCTTCATTTTGTAGCTATGTGCAAGGTTTTTGATACAACCTCTGCATGGAGGACCCATAAATACCTATCTCTATTTCAAACCTGTAGTATCAATTCAAGTTGGAAGTTGCAGACAACTTTCAACTTTCAAGTCAGACATTTATTTTGGCCAAGTTTAGCAAAGGCGCAATTTGTTAAATGGATAACAGGCTTCCCAAAGTTCCCTGGAGTAGCTAGAGAACAACACACAGCCCTAAGTGCTGCAGCTCACTCCACTACCAGGAACACTGCCATGACTACACCACAAATTCTATCTTACTTCAGCTGCCACCACTAATAAAGAGGATTTTTCCTGGAGCACACTTCTTTGTGTTACACATTTATAATTCAAAAGCTTAAGTAGCTACATGTATTAAAGAAATTTGAACCACATAGTCAGTCCTTCCAAACTATGAAAGTAGGAATTCTGCAAACATAATAAGTGGATTTAAATGAGCAGTCAAAATGAATAGCAACTTCCCATTTTATCTATCCTCTGAGTTCCAGATCTACATATCTAATTGCCAACATGACAAGCTATCTTATAATGTTGGGGCAAAATAACAAATTTATAGATATTTCATGATTAACTGGAAGACTGACCAAGTTGCTGTTCTGCTGTCTCTGGTAAATTCAATTAACTCTGACAAAGTCAGAGTTATTGCCTATACCTTAAGGCACCGTAAGGCACCTTGGGCTGACCTGTGCTCATTCAGTCAAGTCTGTCTCTGGGACAACTCCTATATTATGGTAATATCCTTAACCACTTTCATTCAGTCAAGCCTCTCTCTCTGGAACAATTCCTATATTATGGTAATGCCCTCAAGTATAGTCATTCTGTAAGAGTCCCCTCCCCTGGTTCCTGGAATGTTTCTATTATTTCAAGACTAGCCTGTCTGTCAATATATGATTCAATGTATGTAACCAATCATGTAACATTTGGTCACTTGCTTTGTACCTCCCACTGCTAATTCTATATAGACTAAACTTTCAGATTCGGGCCATTGCTTGGGAGGAATTATCCCTGCAACAGTCCACTGGAGTGAACTCCAACAGTCCGCTGGTGTAAAGATTAAATGCTGCTATCTTATCTCCTCAGTGCAAAGAGTCTTCCTTTTGGTTTGGTTTGGTTTGGCTTGGTTTGGGAAATTTCCCACAACAATAACATTCCTGTTGTTATAACAAAGTACCACAGAATAGGTTATTACAAATAGTAAAGGATTCTACCTCACGGTTCTGAAGGCCAGAAAGTCCAAGATCAAGGCACCAGTGGATTTGGTGTCTGGTAAGGGCTGACTTCTGTTTCTAAAACGTTGCCTTACTGCTGTGTCCTCCAGAGCAGGAGAATGCTGCATCTTCACAAGCTGAGAATGGCAGAGGTATGGAAGGTGCAAACTTGTTCCCTCAAATCCTTTTACAAGAGAACTAATCCCATTGATAAGGGGAATGTCTGAAGGCTAAATCACTTCCATAAAGCCTGACCTCTTGATACTCTTAAACTTCTACATGAATTTTGGAGAGTCACAAGCATTCAAACCAAAGCACAAGCCAAACACAACTCATGTTCCCCCAACCCCTACTAATTCTGGGTTTCTTTCATTTTTCTCTCTCTTATCATGGGACCAGTATTGATTTATGTATATGAGAAACCTCAGTGTCATTTTTTAAGATCTTCTCCTATCTTCCCTCATATCTATCATAATCTTACCAATTTCCTCTTTTATTTTATTTTATTTTATTTTAAAGAGAATAAAATCCAATAAAACAAAACATAATAAAGCCAGTCAAAACAAAGCAGTGTAAGTGCTACAGAACTTCAAAACAGGATAACAGGAAATCAGCAATGACTACTACAATATATTTTGCTATCTTCACAATAGTTGTCCATACCATCAGGCATAGTAAAACCAAACCAAACAAAATAGAATGAAACCAACCGAAACATAACATTGAATAAAACAAAACAATAAATAGAACAAAACAAAACAGTGAAAAAAAAACAGTGAGAATAATACTGCACATTGTTATCTTCAAAATAGTTGCTCAGGTTACCAGATATAGGGATAAAACAGAACAGTTAATATGGAACAAAACATCAGATTTCAAAAACAAGACAGGAGGATATCCCCCACAGCTGACACAATGCACTCTGCCATCCCCCAAGTAGATGCCCAGACCTGCAGCCGCAGGCCTACAGAGTCAACCAAACAATACAAGCATCAAGCTATTCCCTTCCCTTCAGTTGCTAACATCTCACCCTGAATCTTCTGAATCAGCAGGATGGAGAGGAGATACTCTTCTGGTTTTTCAGCATACGCACCAGCTGACTCACAGGAAGGTGTGGTTTCTCTTCTGGCTGCAGCTCTTACCATCAGCATGGCAAAGCCTGCTTCATGGGAAGGCTTGGTTTCTCTTCTGGTTGAAGCTCTACTGACCAGCATAGCAGAGCCTGCTTCACAGGAAGGCATAGTTTCTCTTCTGGATGAGGCTCTTACTGAAACAGCCAATCCTACCAATTTTATCTCTTAAAGATCTTTGAAGTCCATCTGTTTCTTCAAATTAAATCACTATCATCATAG
>RJWM01023026.1:0-32467 GCA_004363535.1 Dasyprocta punctata | reverse complement strand
AATTATTGGTAATATCCCAGTGTCTACTTCCTGTGCACCTACAATTACAAATCTATTTTCTATATCTGTGGATTTTTCAGTTCTGGGTGTTTTATGTAAACAAAGTCCAAAAGTATGTGTCCTGAGTCAGGCTTGATTTACTTATCATCATTCATGCAAATATGATTGATGTTAACATTTCTTAATTTCAGAGGAAAATCATTATTTTTCATCTTAAAACAAAAATTTGGAAGAATTAATAAATCTACGATTTAAAAAAATCTTAAGTATAACAACTTACATTACACTACAAATATATTACATTAAGGAAGGGCGATAAGTTGGATGCAAATTCAAATTAGTTTTCTAAGCAGAAAAATACCCCAAATTTTACAACAATTAATATCTGGTGTATAAAAATCCTGAGAACACAGACTGCAGTGAAAGCAGTGAGTCACATGTTCTTTCCCACCTAATGACATTTACATCCACAGATCACCACGGTGCCCTCTTTTAGGTCCATTCCAGGACACCAGTTACCCGGTGAATGAAGGAGAGGGTCCTCTTCCCATGCTGTGTATCACTACATCACTTCAAGGTTCATGCAATATTTGGGAAAGTGGCATGCAACCAATGCTAGTCATGTAACTCCTGTAACTTCTACAATATTATTTTTCTCTATTTAGTTATTAGCCCTTTACATCTTTTCTATTGTCTTCAAAACGAAAATTTCTCTCATATACTCAAGAGCTCTCTGGAAACAACACTAACATCTTTACAAGGAGTTAAAAAGTAGAAGATTTAGACTTCTGATATCTTTACAATAAATATTACAACTTAATCCATACTGACTCTCCCTTTTCTATTTCCCATAATATAGATGCTTCTGAAAAATATTTTTGCTTAATTTCTCTTGCTATGCTTCACATTGATTCTGATCTCAATTCCTCTTAGAATGATCTTTACTGTATCCTTTTTCACTAATATCCCAAATCTTTTGTCCTTTGCAATCATAATTTTATCAAAATGACATAGTTATTCATGTCATTTTTCTATCTTATTTTGTCATTAGTCTCCCTCTAGCAACATTTTCCTATTCTCTCTGTTAAATAACTTTGTAGATTGTTATTGGTATACATATTCTTCAGTTCTATACTTTTATTTAACATTCAATCTTCCATGTTTCTATTAAATAAAATGTTCATGTGAGTAAAATCTAGAGGAATTTAAGGATACCCATAACTGCTTTGTAAGTGAGATGGGATGTTCTGATCTTTTTCTACTAAAATATGCAGAACTAAATTTCTGGGTAATTATATTCAATCTTTTCCCCTGAATGATCTACTTATTCTTAATTTATACTTAATTTCTCCTCATCTGCTGATCATAGAAAGTTTGCTCTAGTCTTTCTTCTTCTTCTTCTTCTTCTTCTTCTTCTTCTTCTTCTTCTTCTTCTTCTTCTTCTTCTTCTTCTTCTTCTTTTCATTCTACATATTCATTCTGGCCAGTCTTCTTAATTTCCATGAATTTTTTCATAATATTTAAACTGGCAAATTGCCAACTTAGTATCTCTCTAACTCAAAAGCTACTAATTATAATGCTTTTTATATCTAATCATTTTTATCGTGTCTATGACTCATGTAGTGATCAGAAGTCATCAGTTTTTAATTTGATTATTGAAAAACCATGCTAAACTGCATAATAGTAGAGTCATCTAAATATTGTGCTAAATTTGTTTAGTTCAACAGGAAAATCAATTTATTCTGTTTACTATTGTAGAACTGTAACAAGCACATGATATCTAATAATGTTTTGTTGAATATAAATCTGTAAACTCATCTTAAGTAAAACCAAAACATAAGTTACAGTGTGACCTACTTTTTCCTTTTTTTTTCTAGTCATATAAAGAATTTGAGCCTAATGCATTTGCTGACACTTAACAGAGTATTTCTATAACACAGAGTTAATATAAATACATGTCAATATACCTTTGGAAACTGTTAAATTGTTCATAACAGAGTATCTTTTATCTTAACATAAGAAAAAAATTAAATGCTTATGCTGGGTAGAACTTTACAATATCTACTTAGTGTGTTGTTTACCAAGTAATCTAATCTGAACCAACCTCTTGGTTCTCCTTATATAAAATAGTTATTTATGACCAGGATCCCTGGGTATTATTTAATATTTGCATCAATTGAATGAACACCTTGCTTCTTTGTTTCATAAGAAATTGTGTCTTGCATGTCCTAGATGCACAAGAGTATAAATCCTAATAGATATCAATCATAACAAGTGTTCTTCTACCTAATAGTATAGAAATATCCCTGTAAACACAATACTCTCTTGTATTGATATGTTTGCATGCTGTATTACTATATTTGCTATCAGTAGCTCAGGGTATGTGTCCCTCATGAGAAATCTGATATTAGGCCTATCATTAAATCATACCCATTATGAATTGTAAAACATGTTCTAAACATCAAGTATAAAGATAAATATAGCTATACTAGAACTGCATTAACAAGAATGATCAACATGCTAAAAACGCTAATTAAAAACAGATTTGTTCATATATTTGAAAAAGGAAGCAGAGACTCAGAAAGAAGAAAAAAAGGCATGAGTTATCAGTTTTAAAACAAAGTTTATATACATGGTTAAAAGAGCGAACATATTATATGATGTTATAAAAGATTTATTTTGTATTTCTAATTGATAGAATTCAAAAGGTTATATTCCTTACGAAACAATTTTGCATAAAAATGTTAATGTGAATTGATAAAGAGGATCACATTCTATTTTTGTAAAAATGCCCACTCTTGCTTTGCAAAAAAAAAAAAAATCTCTTTTAAAGTTCACCCTCTGACAACCTTCAAAAAAATCCATATCCTGAGAGCTGTTCCAGCAATGAGGAAGCCTTTCAGCATGGGGCTGCTATCTGGGTTCAAACTGCTGGTAGGTCTGCTTGCAATGAAAAGCTACTGCTGGGAAAGCATACACAGTGGTCTTGAAGCTTAAATCCCACTGGCAAATGGTAGCCTGTTTTATGAGACTGCACTGGGGGAAAAGATTGCAGGGAGTAGATAGGAAATGCCTCACCTCCATACAGCTACATTTTGCAGTGAGAAAATAGAAAGCTATAGTATGTTGTCCTTGCTTTGATAGAACTCTGTATCAAAAATGCTACATGGAATTAGTAGATGGTCAATACTACTACTTGAATTTTTATACTCGTTCTGAGATCCACCCACAACTATGCACAGTGCTTTGTTGATGACTAATGACACACATTCTTATTAAGAGTTTTGAAGAAAGAAATCAAAAGGAATGTGGAATGATTCATCATCACATTACCAGCCAGCTGTCTATCACTGATGTTCAGGGGCACTATTTTTATCTTTTGACATTTGAAACTTTCAAAAGACAGTTGAATTTGTGTTCCTGAGTATTTAGAAACTACTAAAAATGATTATTATATGATTTTCATATATTAGCATCTTTTCTCTCTTCATGACGACTTTAGTGAACAACATTATTTATTAAGCACAAATTATTGGCCAAGTTCTAGACTAGAAAACATTAGTGGTTAATACAAAACATAATGCAGTGTTTCTGATTTAAAGAACTAAAGTCTTATGGTAAGGATCACTCAGACCATCAGGAAATAGAAGATAATATGTATCTAAATATTTGAATACTAAGCGTGAGAATTTGTAAAAATAAATACATTTAAGAATATAAAAGAGAAAGAGCAACATAGGCTGAAAAAGTAAATTGAAATGCTAAGTGATTTTGAAAAATTTGAGAATGAACTTAAAAACCGGATGTAATATAGATGGTACCATGTCATATGAGTATTTCAAATTGGGAAATCATGGCTGGCAAAGAGGCTACAACAAACTTATAGTAATCTGCTTGTTATTTGGCAAATAACATGTGTACATCCAAAGGAACAATACAATGAAGAGGTATATGCCTTATATTTCAGCAACGGATTGGAAAAATTAATTTAATATAATATAGTATCATGGGGCAGAAAGTAAAATAGACTATAAAACATTACACATGGGAATTACACAGTCAACAAAAGAAAAGGAAAACTTAGAAAAGAATGAGGCAAGAAGGTGTGTGTTGAAGGAGGAATATGTTTCCTGAGACAATTCATGTTTTTAGTTTCTGGTGGTAGACACAGTTGAAGCGCTAAAGCGATATGCCAGATGAAGCTCACACAGGACATTGTCAATGGAAGACTGGATTTTCAGGTCTTTCAGATATTTGGTTAATAAATTAAGCAATAAAAAATAAGAGGGAATTACAAATGACAGATTTAAAAATTATTTAATGTCATTCTAAATTATTTCAATTTTATTTTGAATATGTTTGAAAATGCTTGAATTTCTATGAGAGAATTTTGATGTTGAAGATGAATAACTCTCTTTTTACTTTTATATTCTTTGTATTCTATTCTTATGCTGTGCATATTCTCAAGAGGTGCAAGTACTTAATATATATTGTGACATTATCCCTTGATTATAACTAAGGACACTGCAAGCACAACAAGAGAAGACAGAAATGTTAAGCATTGCTCATAAAACAGAGGAAACAATGAGGGAAAATAGATGGCATTAAAGAAGTACTAAAGCATGTTTAAAGTGAGTTAGAATAAAAATCCAGTTGTAAAATCAAAGTGCAAAGAAGATAGAGAAAAAGAATGGAGAGCAAGATTTGCAGTTGTTACTTATTTGTGCGTTAAGTAAGCCTGCCCAGTTTCGAAATTCACTACTACATAGGTCTGCCAGCAACAGTAATCATATAATTCTTTTTCACTTTGTGTGCAAGCTTTGTTATAAAAAATCCATTGCTTGAACATATCTAAATCAGTAGTATCAGATTCCCTGTAACCAAAATTTATTTTGGAAAACAATTAGAACTTAATTTGGTTCAGCGTTCAGAGTTTTTGTGCTGCTGACAGTCATTCACAGATCCTTAAAATATTTCTATCAAAAGAAGGATTAGAGTTCTTATCAATTAGTTTTGTTATTTTCCCCACCCCTAAATACTGCATTTGTAGATGTTTTCAACAGTTCTAACATTGATATTTCAGCTATCGCTTTCTGAAATTCTGAAGTTATTAGCAGGAAGCGGAAGAAAAAGTTGTGCAAATGATATAAAACTCACTACAACAAGGCACTCAGTTTGTCTGTAATAATTTTCAGAAATTCAATCTACAGCTGGTTGAAAAAAAACTGCAGAAATGTCCACATTGCTTCTGAGAAATGAAAACATTTATCAAAAAAATCCATTAATGCAGATGATAGGTAAATTAGCATTGACTTTTCTATAGCCTTTCTAATTAATATTTTATACAGACAAAAAAAAAGTACAGAACAGGAGTGCAGAGTTAGAAACCTCCTTTCAACAGAGCTGCAGATGGAAAACTAAAAGTTAGCTGTGAGATCCAGACTGCGAACAACAGCTCAAGGACTGGTCAGCTAACCCCTAGATGTGCTTGCTGTTCTAAAATGTTCACAATTAAGCGTTTCAATAGTATCATTATTTCTCTTGTCATCTTTACTTTCTCATCAGAAAGGACAGTGGAAAAAATATTCAATCTCTTTAATTGTAAAGAACAATTAAAATTTTTTCTAGAAAAATAAAAGATCTGAATGAAAAGATAGATATCTCTGTATTTATAAACAGCTCCACATTTAAAAACAATCTATAATTAATTTAAAAGTATTCGAGACAGTAAGAGTCACAATTGGTAAGGAAATTTATCTTGATTGCTCTGTTTCTTCAAATATTGTGGATTAACTTTTTTCAAATTGACAGAGAAAATAAAAAGTTCGTGTTATCAGTTATGAAAAAAGTGCTATAAGGAACTTATTTTAATTAAAGGAATCAATTTATATTAAAAACTGATTAGCAACAGAAAAAATACCAATTATACTTTAAGTGTTACAGAGTAATTGAAATTTAACCTATGACACATGCTTAGTGTTTATATTTTCAATATACTAGAAATGATAAATAAAAATCTTATATGATTCATTTACAATGTGTAAAAGTATTTTCATTTGAGAGTAAAGATCTCCCTCTTCTGGAATTTTTATTAAATTCACTAATCCATAGATTTTATTGTAAAAGTTAAGCACTTTCAATTCACCATGTTAATATATGTGAAAACAATTGATTTTAAAAGTACTTTAATATAGCTTTGAAATTCTATGAAAAATGTATTTTATTCTTTTATTATTTTGACCTTTATTTATTTATTTATTTATTTATTTATTTTTATTTAAGAGAAAAAAGACACATATAAGAAAGACAAAAAGCAAAAGAGACAAACAAACAACTAGAGCAAATGCATAACAGTCACATTATAGGTTTACAAAACAAGATGATAGGAACTTGACAATGGATGCAATACTGTGTTGTTAACTTCAACACGGTTATTTACATTAACAGATATAGACATGTATAATTTATCTAATCATATGAGTATTAACCAGTCTTTCTCAATAGCTAATACATTCAGCAGTATAGACATTTTAGTTATCTTACATATACACATATACAGATTTATGTCTTTTTCCCTTTCCCTTCTTTCTTTCCTCCTTTTCCCTTTCCCAATTACTTTTACTCTGAGCAATTTCTTACCATTACACAGTATTTATTGTAGATTTTGGATCATATATACTGTTTCAGTTTCTTATACTAGGGAGACAACCCTAGTATTCACACATATGAGTTTGATTTATCTCACTTATGAGTATGTTGACCATTATTTATAATGATAAACATCTGTATTAATAATTACATGTGTCTAATCAGGAAGTATTACATGTATTTATGTTATTTTATACTTAGTATTTTGGTAGTATGGTATGTATATATTTTGTAGTTTGTTCACACTTTCGTATTTTTTTAATGTTGGTTTTCCTTAAATCATGTTTATACAAGTATTTTAGTTACTGTTCTCTTGTTGCTGAGATAAAATACCCAACACCGAAAGTTAAAAGGGAAAGTTTTATTTAGTTCAGTTTGTAGAGGTTTCAGTGCATAATCTGCTGGCTCCAGGCAGGGTAGCACATGGCAGGGGAAAGACCACTCATGGCAGCAGAAGACAGCAAAAGCAAGAGAGGGTAAGAGAAGCTTCTTTCTGTCCCTTATATTGCACCCAGGCTACCAGGATTAGGGCGTGCCAATTGAATCAGTGGGCTGATTTATTAATCACCCTCCCTTAATCCTAGCATCCTTAATCCCAGTATTACACCATGAATCACCCATCTCTGAAAAAAAATATCTAAAACTGTGTGAGGCTTTGGGGGTGATATCTAGACACAAACTGTAATGACAAATAAAGCTTATCTTTTTCCAAAGTATTCTTAACTGTGAATTGAGTTATCATAATAAGTATTATTTTTAAAGTAAAATCAAAACAAAAGTTGTAGTACCAATATTTTCTTTTTTTACCCCAAATTTTAAAAATTCCAAAATTTGCATGTATTGAAAAAGTACTTGAAATCTGTATTGTTAATAATTTAAAATTAAATGTGTTAAAATTGCAGTTGAAAATTAAAATTAAAACTAGACTCATTCTTAGAAGTCTTATAAAATAAAATTATCATACATATGTACTTTCCTAACTATGCAGAATTACGTTATTAAAAGTCCAAATTCAGTTCAAAACTTTTACAAGTCATTTTAATAACGATTGTTTTAAGATATTTAGGATATTTACCACATGATAACCTGAATTGAAATGATGAATTTTTTAAAAGTATACACATATTCTTAATTTATATAAACACTGGCATATAGGCTAGTAAATAAGTTGTTCTACAGTGATTCAATGGCTCTACTACTACAAACACATCAAAACAAATTTTCTTTTCATTAAATATAAATGAAGTAAGGGCATATCTCACTGTATTGTCAATCTTCTTGTAGTAACGTTATCAATAAATCTGTTATCAGCAGAAGTTATCATTTTCTTCTGCAACAAATCAACTGAGCTAAGAAATTAGAGTTTATCTTCACATAATACTTTTGAGTGTAATTTCATGATCACAGCTCATATAGGACCTCAGAAAATGTTTTCTAAATTTTTCTTCTGAGACTAATATACTTCCTTATCATGAGGATAATTTGATACAAATATTGGTAAATATTATACTCTGCTTTTCAGGGTCCATGTGACTGGTCTATAAGAGGCATGGATGAAATATCTGGACACACAGGAAGCTAAAGGGTGACTGTTCTAGTAGGAATGAGTTTGATTTCTGGTACCAAAAAACCCCAAAAAGTACAAAAGGAGTGTTTGCCTTTCTAGTCAGGACTCTCAATTGATTCCTGAAAACGTGCCAACTCATGCCTAACAGTCAGCTTGAACTTCCAAACAGTGAAATAAAACGAAAGCCTTGAAGAAGTGTGTACATGGACTTCCTCTTGCTGTTCTACCACAGAATCAAGCTGTTGCCAATAAATAGAGATATAAACCATGGACAGACATCTTAGTCTGTTAGAAAAAAGATTGTGAGGAAACAGGACACCAAACCTGGAGGGAAAACTGTGCCCTCAGCAAACTGATCCAGGACAATTTATCCAGCAGTCCATATATTTTGGAGGAGCATATTTGATGCACTTCTAAATATGATATCATCTGTCGAGTTTTATTTGTCCTTTGACCACGTGGACAAGACTGGACAGCTTGCTTCAGGAGGGAATTTGTTATACTCCGTACACTTCAGCTGAGGAAATCCACAGTCTGAGCCCTGATCCACTTGCTGCGTTCCTTTCCCTCTGGCGACATAACCGCGAGTCTCAGGTTCGCACTTGCTCAAGTCATCTCTGGGATTTTCAAGAGTTCGTGGAGATGAAACGCTTCAGAGATTCTCTTTGTTTCAATGCGTTGAAAAGGCTGCTCTGAGGAGAAAGCTGAGCTCTTCTCCTGTAAGGGACGGGAGGGACAGGCTGTCAGCAACGCACAAGGAAATAAGACCCCTGGGCCTCACTTGGAGAGGAAGCAAAACTGGTTCTCTCTGCCAACCCAACCCTCGTCAAACTCAAATGGCCACAATTCACAAACTGAACTCTAGTTTCAAAATGAAACACCTCAGACATAAGAAATAAAGGCGAAATGACGAAAAAAGAATACGACATAGCTCTAAATAATCACAATACGGTTAAGGAATAAATCATCATTAAATGATTTGAATTTAAATTTCCATATTTTCTACTTTCTAGCAGGATTTACTTTGTACTAATTTTTGAGTTTCATTTTATTCTTACTATACTTTTACAATTCTGTCTTTAAAAATGTGTAACTATAAAAAACTGAGCAGTGTAATATCTTTGAAAAACATCTCAGTATATAGTGTTGTGTTCATTTATTGTCTACTTTTTATATTTTTTCATTTTATTCATTCACAATGCAACTGTATACTTCCTCCTCATTGCTAAATATTTCAACTTTTTAAATTATTTATTTTTTCTATTGTGAATAATGTGTTGCAAATTAGCTACTACTTGGTACATGTGAAAATTAACTCAAGTGTGACTTGTTTTCCTAAAACGTGTTAATTTCTATCACAACCATTAATGTGTGAAACAATTCTGTTAGTTCAATAGCAGTGATAACCTCAAATTACCAAATGTTTAAAATTTTATATGCCAGACTTCATGTCAGATAAATTTCTCCGTCTTGTCTACCTTTCACTAGTTCTCCTTTCAGTTAGTTTCACTTGATACAATTTTAATTAAATCAAACGATAAAAAAATGGGCTTAGTGTCACGTACCTGTATTCTCACTACACAGATGGCTGAAACAGGATGATGCCAAGGAACCCGAGGCCAGACTGGGCTACATTGCAAGCCCATGTCTCAAAACAAGAAAACAAACAATAAAATAAAAATAAATTTATTCAACAATGCGTAAAGAAAAGTGAAAAATTATGATTATAGCTTAATGAGACTTAAACTATTGGGATAGATTAGGATATCAGAGGCCTCTTATAAGTCTGAGTTGCCTTACTTATGAGGACATTTCTCCCTCAAACAAACCTTCCAGAGATTTTGAGGAAAATTCTACATTTCTAATGTGTTTTGGGAAACCTAAAATAGTCAATGTAGCATGAAAATGTAATGCCATATTTATTTTTTATAAATTTCCAAACCAACCTATGCACAGATCTTCTTTTAAAACATATAGCCACATCATCAGCATTATTTGTTTTATGATATTCCTCCCTTTTATTATAACATAGTAGTCTTTAAACTTGTGGAAAGTACAAAGTGAGTAAGTAGCAACTAATTGTGGATGGCCCAGCCCCTATTGAACAGGAGAAAGCAAATGTAAAGAAACAAGGGAATAGTAAGTTGAAATTTAATTTGAGAAGATACCTGAAAACTCTGTATGTTACAGAGTTCAAAAGTAAACACCATTCCAAACTATAGTTTGGATTGTAGAAAGTTATATAGCAAAACTAATAATCATTGATAAATTGTATGATATTCATAAAGAATGATAAGATCAATTGTATCTCTTTTTATCTTATGCATATTATATCTCAGATAATGACACTATCCATTTTGGGCTATACTTTGATAGTAGCTTAAACATTAAAGCTATTTATAATCACTTTGTTATATTTAAATTGTGAGAGCTAAGAATCAACCCAAGTCTGTTTAGCCACACCCTTTGGAGAGAATCAGTGGAATCATATGAATGCTTTGTTATGTCAAAAATAAATCTATTAAATTTACATATGATTATGAGAGTAAATATTTATTGATTTCATCACTATGGAGTTAAGTTTAAAAGAAAGATAATCATTATAAATTTGGATAAAAATTTGCTTTTCTTACTTTCTTCATATTATAAGTTTAGATGAAAATTTGCTTTTCTTACTTTCTTCATATTTATGGTAAGCATTCTTTGATACCCTAAGTTCATCACCAATTTTGTTTTTATCACCGATTTTAAACCCTTAGAGGTTTTCTATTCAGAATAAAGGTAGGTACTATACTGAATCAGCATGCATTTGCTCCCTATTAAATCAAAACAAAATAAGTATGTCAGTTGTGAGTCAAATATCCTAATGTTTTGTTCAAAATGCATAAGAAATAATATTCATAATATTAAAAATAAATTTCCTTCTTTTTAAAATTAATATCTACTATAGAAAGAATAATACATTGACTATTACTGATGTTAGCATTTCTACATCTAGATATTTATTGTTTCATTGGAAAAGTGCATTAAATTAAGTAACAAGGAAAGAAAATATGTGCTCACTTAATAAGTGCCTTGTGAAGGCCTTTAAATATAATAATGCTGCAAAGAGAAGCAAAAAATATAAAGCTAACTGAATGAATCATAATTAACTGCATTATCTTGTATTATCTAACACAACAGTTGATGAGATCCCAGCCAAAGCAAGAAGCACACTAGCAGAACTCCAGAAAGCATGTCTCGGGCGTGCTACAATGGACCTGACTTTGCCAAGGTCTATGAAATTGATTTTCTAAACTTCCAAAGGTTTCTTCATTTCTATATTTAAATCTACAAGTTTTAGTTAAGAAAAGGTATCTTCATTTGAATAAGGGAAAGTAAATTTGAACAGCAAACAAAAGATTGATAGAAGGAAACAAGAGATAGATCTTTTGTAAAAGGTGTCCCAGATACTGAGGGCAAGAGGAGGGAGAAAGCAGGGGAAGGAAAGAGATTTAAGTTGTGTCACATATATGCACCAAATATCCACACTGAATACAAACTTTATATGTTATAAATATGAACTAAAATAATAATAAAAATGAAAATACACAAAGATTTAGAGATGCAAAGAGGGAAATATGTGGCAAGAGGATAGGGATTAAAGAAGAATCAAGATGTGCTATGTACATGTACAGACTCCCTAGGTTGAATGCAAACTTCATGTACCAGTAAAATATTTTAAAAAGCAATCTATAGTGTATTAGCTTTATACTACCAAATCTTTTCATTTGGAATTAAGGTTGAAAATTTTTCATCAAAAAAACTAAAAGGAAGAAAATTATCTATAATACTTTGCAGATACTTGAAAATATCATCATCTTACATGCAGTCTAACAAATGCACAACAACATTATCTCTGTCAGATTTTCCCAGAACAACATAACAAATATGAGAGAAAGAGAGAAACAGAGAGAGAGACAGAGAGAGAGAGAGAGACAGAGGAACAGAGAGACAGAGACGCAGAGAGACAGAGAGATTACTATTGATTTAAGGAATTGGTCGCAATTCTAGTCCTGACACATTTGAAATCTGAACTGTGGGAAGGGAAACTTTGATGTTCCAAATGCCTTCTCTCCAGAGGAATGTCATTCATATCTCTTAAGGTCTTCAACTAATTGGATGAGTTCAACTCACACTAGGGATACTAAATCTGTTTTATTCAAGGTCTACTGATTTCTATGTTAAGTGTGCATCTAATATTTTCACAGCAACATTTAGATTTTTTTAAAACCAAAAATTTGGTATTGTGATCTACCTAAGCTAACACACAAAATTAACTATTACCATGCAATACCTAAGTTAACACACAAAATTAACTATTACCATGCAATCTTTCATGATAAAAAATGAGGACCAAAAAATCAACTAGCATGCAATCAGCAGAAAAAGCAATGATTCTCTGAATGAAAATTGCCTAAAATGGAAGGAAGCAATTCAAGAAAGTTTAGAAGCCAGAAAAGTAACAAAGAAACATCTTGAAATTCCAGTGAATTATAAGTTCATGGAGGAGTTAGGTAATGGAAAAATGAAAAAGAAGTTTGAAATTTCATACATAATTTCACCTTCCTTGCTTTTTCACTCATGTTTACTAGGGACTGTATGTGTTTTCTAACTAATTATTCATTAACTCCATCTACTCTTTCACTATACTTCCATTATTTTTCTTCAAAATTTTTTCTTCTATCAGTCAATCATACATTTTTTCCCTTAGCTACAATACTCTCTTAAAATTAAGATCTCATACCCCTTTCTAAACCTATCCTAAGTACAGTTAATTTATTTTTTCTACTGTCTTAGTCTATTTCTGCTGTTATAACGAAATATGTGAGGTTAGACAATTATAAATTCTTTATCAGAGAACTGAAATTTCTCACTTTTTTTGGCAACCAGAAAGTCTAAAACAAAGGCACAGGCAGGTTCCATAATTGGTGAAGTTCTTGTTTCTGTCTTTGAGTGTGATTGAACATGGGCAAATTATCTGTTAAAACATCTGACTGAATATTCTGCATGATTAAAATTGGTCACATTGGAAGACAATTTGAGGTGTATGTTAAATTCTGACCCTGAAATTACCAAAGGATACTACATAACACTCACAACACTTAAATAAACATAATTTTAAGTGTATTTGCTAAGCATTTATTTTAAACAGTTTAAAATAACTAGAATAGAAAGATTTTTCAAGTAGATTGTCACATTGGTACTTCAGAATAGGTTTTAGCTTCAATGTTGAGAATGAAATAATTTTAGCATGTTTTAAAACATTGTATTGCTTTTTATCATTATGTTAGCATATTAATATATTTCTACAATTTAGTGAGCTGGTAGAGAACACTTTTTGTTGTTGTAAATTCTCAAGTCTCTTGTCTGACTCAGGTAATTAAAATAAATTAATGTTTTTATAAATATATATGCTAAATAGCAAGTTCCCATAATCTCTGTATGCATAGTCTCCAACTGTCAGAATACCTGCAATCAGCCCATGATTTACGAAAGTTTTACTTTCTTTATCCTTAACTTATTTAGGACAGTGCAAGGTCATTTTCTATACTTGCTAGTGATTTTCAGTTGCTGTACTCTATAATATTTTGCAGCAAAGTAAAATGGCTTAATCTGCCAGAAGAAGAAAAAAAATGATTTTTCTATTTCAAAGTTGAAAATACACATTTTATGAGGGAAAAAGCAAGTACTTCGAAGCTGTCTGAAGAGAACTTTAATTTGTAAGTTAAGTAAGCATTTTTTTTTTATGGTTTGTCATTTTTACACTTCAATGATGAAACCTGATAAACCCTAGCACAGCTTTCTGCTTTTAGCTGATTTTTGTTTACTGGAGGTCAGAAAAACCAAATAAGGTTTGTTTTCTTACTTTTTTGCTTTTGAAGTAACAAATTTTAGGCAAATGGACTTGTTAGGAAGAGGAGTATATGCCTAATGAAAAGAAATGGTGAAAAAAAAGTAAATTTACCAGTAAAAGTGTCCCTATTTATGAAGTAAGATTGCTGCAATACACATTCAGTTTACAGGTTGACATGGTTAAATAAAATCTTTACTTGGGATCCTGTGGCAATTGGCTTCAATGCGCAAGTTTTCTATCATGGTTTTCAATACAGCTGTGTGGATTCCATGGTAAAATGCTTTTCTCTTCTGAGAGGTACAATGTTAAGAATGAGATTTTGATTTAGCTACTAACTTGATGAAGAAGTGATTTTTGTTTTGTCTTCTCATTTCTTCAAAATAATTACAATAATAATTACATGATTAGCACCATAGAATTTAACTAACCTCTACTGTTAGTTACAAAATTTTAAAATGACTTCCCACTTTCACTCACCCTAAATATTTTCCAAGAATCTCTGGGGAAAAAATAAATACATGTTTCTATTGAAAACTTGAGACAAAAAGATTTTTTTAATTGTCTCATATGCTGTTTTTCTTTTACTTATAATTCAGTGGAAATTTCTATCAATGTCCAGATCAATTTATTTAATTACAGAAGTTTGATGGCTTAGAGAAGCACCTTTTCTATGGATATAAAACAGAGGCATGATGGAGACATGGATTCCTGGAACTGAAGTATCTAATAAATGAAATTTTGCCAAGATACAGTTTATTTGATACTGTTAGGGAAATATTGCTGCAAATTACAGTACACAAGGCTAACTCCTTGAGGAGGA
Source organism: Dasyprocta punctata (assembly GCA_004363535.1). Taxonomy (NCBI): domain Eukaryota; kingdom Metazoa; phylum Chordata; class Mammalia; order Rodentia; family Dasyproctidae; genus Dasyprocta; species Dasyprocta punctata. Next base: position 17,536 of record RJWM01023026.1, on the reverse strand, counting down.
GTTTTGAATGGAAATAATGAAAGGTTCTACCTTCATTTGGTGTGATCTTTTTCCTTTACTTTCTCATAGAAATTATTACTGCTAATCTACTTTGATCTTTCAGATTGTTATACTTACAAAGATATCTCTGTCTCTCATGAAAACATGATTTCTTTAAAGGAAGACTTTTTTTTCATTTTTACATATCTGTCTCCTAACACAATGTATATCATACTTTGGAAAACTAAAAATGTATTCATTTGGTTTTTATTTCACACTTACAATGGTACATATGAAATGTATAATTAAGCAGATAAAAATGAGACTATTCCTTGTGCTATAAATAAAAGTCTATTGAATTACCCTAATTTGTACTGCTGTGCTCCTGAGGCAAGTTCTACCGGAGCAGACTACTGTGTTGCTTTAAAGGTTAAATCTATATCCATAATCTAAACAGCACAGTAATGTCCTGACTATGTCTGTGACTTTGGAAATTCATCTTCCAAACAATAGAATCATTCCTAAATCAGCAATCTGGTGATTTAGTTCTGACCAGTGGCTTCTTTCACAGACTGTGCCTCAGGACGCATGATCATCTGGGTGGTTAGAGGACTGCATGAATGACGTGGCGCACTTTGGTCCTGGAAGGGATCCTTACTTACTTTGCTCCCAATACTCAAGTCCAAGAGCACCCTGTCTTCAGGTTCTTTTTCCACAGTGATAAGGCCCTGAGACTACCATATTGTCAACCTCCTCCCCTCCTGTAAAGAATGTCCTCCTTCCCCTATCCAATGGTCATATCAAAATTGTTTTGTCCATTAGATTCTTTTTAAACAAAAATATAGTTTGATTTTTTAAAAAGTACACCTGGCATACAGTACTGACCAAAATTCATGTTCCATTTATCCAAAGTAAACAAAGGCATAGTTTTGAGTTTTCAAAAAGGGGAGGTGGTAACTAGTCTAGGCCCAAGTTGATGTCCTGCTTATTCAAAGACATATTTATCTTGATCTAAATTATATATATGCATGTGTGTATGTATATGTATATGTGTATATATATATGTATGTAACTAAATAGCATTACATTTCATAAAAGAAATTTCTTCTCGTAAAATTATAAAACTTCACTCTGTATAGATGTAAAGCAGAGAGGAATTCTCCACAAATTCTAATCAACTAAACATAAAATATTTTGTCTCTCTCCAAAAATAAATCCAGTTTCATTATGTTTATTTCTTCACAACATCTTGTTTGTTCCATCTGCCATCACATATTTTCTATCACATTAATAACTAAATTTTACTATCACTTTGCTTTTCCAAGACAAACAAGCTTTATAAAGTGTCCTAAATATAATCATTGAATTATTCAATATGTCAAACAAAAATAAAATTGTCAAATAAGCCAAATCATATTTTCAGAGGGTTACAGTTAACATTCTCAGAGATCACCAAATCTCCAGTAACTTCTTAAATTATCTACCAAGTTTTGCTTATATTTCACAATGCATGCCATTTACCTTATTCCAAATTTGCATAATTTTTCTACTTTATAAAGTATTTCTTATGAGAAACAAGATTATTACCTAAATAATTTCATGATCACTAATTGAGAATCACATAAAAGATTTTACTGTTTCCATTTATTCTATTACTCAGGTGGGTAACAATTTGTATTCACTATAACTTGTTTAATTAGAAAAATTCTGTTACATAAAAATTCTTAGGTAAGATGACGCACAACTTCTAGGAATCATACTTTATAATTCAAAGATATGCTTTTAGATGGATTTCTATGTGATCATTCTCAAATGCCGTATTTGCCTTAATCTTGGTGTTAGTGGTCTCGCTTACACTATGGATTATGGTAACACTATGGTTATAGATTAAATCTGGCACATGTGACTCCAGGAACCTCATGTGTTCGGACGGTGATTGGATCCTGTGTGCGCTCTGCTGGATATGCTAAACATGTTGTGAGGAGGCGGGATCCAGCTGGTGGGGCCGGCTCGGAGGCTGCTCTCTGGAAGAGAGTGTTCCCTACTGGGCTGGGTTCTTCCCTTCTCTCTCCACTAACTAGATGTGAGCAGGTTTTTTTCTATGAGATCCTTTCCCCATCTCCCTCCTGCTTTGATACCAGTCAACTATGGGCTGGATTCTCTAAGCACTATGAGCCAAAATGAACCTCTCCTTTAGGTTGTGGGAGTCGGAGATTTTTTTTTTTTTTTTTTACCAGCAACAAGGAAATTGACTAAGAAATGATTAAAAAGATCTTAAAAATGCTGATATGAATGGCAAATATGAGAACACGTATAGTAAAAATGTATAAAGCTTGCCTCCGATCTTAGACATTACAACTTTTCAAGGTCTCAAATTCCTGTCAAAAAACTAAAGTGGTGATAATGATTTTCTAATATTAAAAGTATCTTTATATTTAAAGAACTAGTTATGTAAGTTTTCATCTTTAACATTTTAAATTGATCGTTAAAATAATTCATTTTAAAAGACTGTATTAGGCCCTCAGAAAGAAAATTTGTTTTTATGAAAAGATCCCAGTATTGTAATTAGAAATATATATTATGCAATATGTACAAGGTATATGCTATATATTCTGCTTGAGATGTTGAAGCTAAGATGGATTATTTTTACTGTAAGGTCACATAGCTATAAAAACAAGAGGGTAGTGAGATTGTAAAAGAGGGAAGACTGACTTATAAAGCAAGAATAATAGTGAACAAAACTAATTTCAATTATAAAATATAGAAGACATATTTTAATAGATGTATACATGAATGTATTTTTATAGAGACTCTACTGGAATTTGAAACAATATTTTGGACTTTATATGTAGGTAACCAACTAATCTTTGGTTTTGGTGACAGTGTGTTGCTAGTTTTGAAAAGCTGGTACAGAAAAAGAAGATAATTGAGCACTACATTGAAAAATTATTAGTGACACTGTGTAATTACATGTAGTCCAACATTTATCTTCCATAATCCTTCAGTACTGAGGAAGAAGAGGTTAGTTAAGACAGCTTATTTTTTGTCTCTTCCTTTCATTATATGAAAGATCACAGTCCAAAGAGTTATAGTAGATTATACAATTAGAGTACTTTAATTGCCACATCTACAGCAAAACACAAACCAAGAATGTAAAAGACAATTATGAAGCAAGATTCATTCTAGATTTAACTATTGCTTTCATTAAATCTTGTGCTTCATTATTTGTCATTTAAGTGTACAAAGTTGTATACTATTTAAATGCTGATAATTTTTTTTTTTTGTACCTGAATCAAACTCATGACCTCACGTTTGCCAGGCAGGCACTTACGCCACTGAGCTAAATCCCTGGCCCTATTGCTAATAATTATTGCAATTAAACATCAAATACACCATACAATTAATAAAAATAGTGAATTTTAACATTAAAAGCTAAAATCTTAAGGAGTGTGTGTATGACTTAATCTTCTAATGTTTAGGACAACATTTGTTTGGATTTAAAATGTATGGGAATATGTACAGACATTGAAATAATGCAAATGCAGTAATGACAAAAGAGTGGTATTACATTTTGCTGATGTACAATACTGAATATTAATCTCATGAAACAAATTGTATCTGCATGACTATAGAAACTATCATGGTAACTGTAGTGACAACATTGTTTGTTTTATGAATAATATTACCTAGTTATGAGTTACATTGATATATGTTGATTATTTGTGATACTCATCAGAATAACCAATCTGTTCCTGAAGTGAATGTCAGACAAAATGTTCAGATAAAAAATTAAGTGAAGTAGTTTCTGATTCTGAAACTACTATTTTTATGCTACTCTATTTTGTTTCGTACTTCAAAGAAGAGTCAAGTGTAATGTGTTTGATTTGCTGTGAGTTCATGAATACAGGGGGGAGAACTGTCTATAGGGATTGATAATAGAGATTTCAAAGATTGCAGAAACAATAATCATTTACTATACACTTGAAGAATGTACTCGAATGTATTCAAAGTCAATTAAGAGTCAAGCTACTTTATTCTTCAGAATAAAAGGTATAATATATCCAGTAATGAAAATAGTGAGTAAAGTCATAGTCCAGTCATGGATACAATATATAAAATATTGAATGGGTTACTAAAGTCCTCTGAGCTTAAAAAATCTTCATTGATTAATCCATCTTCATTCTGGATTAATCTTCATTCTGGATTAATCTATCAGGTAATATCCTTATATGCAGTTGGATAAAAGACCTGACATTCCTGCCAAATTTGATCAATTATCTTCAAAAATAATTTTATGGGTGTTATAAAATTCTCTGTGAGAACAAAGAACAAAAATTGATAGTGCTAGCCATATATGCATATATATATATATGTTAAAATTCATAGGATTTATGTGACTTAAAGTTGTTATTAGATATTTAATTAGAAATGAAAAAAATAAAAAAACAACTAAAATTACAAGTGAAAAACTGTTACATAAGAAAACAATACAAGCCAGGTAGTAACGACTATGTATAACACTGAAAGCAAAGACACTGAGATGAGTCTGCATCCATGCAGGATGCACCCGAATTTGAGAACTTCCAGACAAAGTGAGATGCGTTGGAAAGGGCACACCACTGAAGAGTCAGGCCGTTGGCTTTCCCAAAATTCTCGTTCTTTTCCTCAGACAGTAACAACGGTTTTGTCTAAAAACGGCATTTGTCGGTGTTAAACAGATGATACTGAACACCAGATAAAGACCTAAAACACTCTTGAAGAAGAGGGGAGCTAAAGAGACCAGGAGCCTCTCGAGACCCCACTTGCATTTAGTCAAGAACATAGCTCCTCACGAAGGAGCTGTACTGAGAAGGCTGTGCTCCTTCCTCCCTGTTAAAGCCCATCACAAAGATTAACCCACAAAGACAGGGGTAGATCAGGGATTATCATGTAGTTAAAAAAGCTTGCACAGTGATGTTTAAATTAGAACAAATAGAGTGCAATAAATTGGGAATAAGCAATGTCATTACTCACCACTGGAAACAAACAGTACATTTAATAAATGAATCAAAGGCCTTGATAATTAAAAATTTAATCACTGAAATTAAAAAAAATTAATCTAAACAAAGTGGACAAAATCTAAATTTATACCAAAGAAAAAAATAACTTTAGTAGTTAGAGTCAATTAGGATAATTTTGTTTTAAAATGTACATTTTCTAATTTAAAAATATTCAGTATACCTTTGCAGTGCATAATAATTACATTCATCCTAGGGAGTTGGTACATGTATATAACATTTACTTTTTTACTTACCTTTCTGCTTCTCAACAAAAAAGACTGAATTACAATTGTTTTTCATAAGTAAATTTTACCAAATATTTATATTTGAAATGCAATGCAACTTATTTACCTTAGATATTATAAATTTACCACAGTTCTGGACCTGACCACACAAGTGGACTTGGTGAGGAAAGAGAGCAAGTGAGAGAGAGAGAAAAACAGAGAGAGGGGGCAGGGAGAGAGGGACAGGGAGAGGAAGAGGGAAGGAGAGAGGGACAGGGAGAGGGAGGGGGAGGGGGTGGGGAGGCTTTCCAGTGGTTCTTCTATTACAGCACTAGTCTAATTTTAAGAACTTAATCTAACTCTAATTGCTTCCCTAAATCCCCATCTTCAAATGCCATCAGATTACTGGAAATATCAAAATTGAAGAGAGAATACAAACATTGAGTACAGAACATTCTCAGACACTTTGCCTGTTCTAGGTGTCATAATGAAAGAAAATATGTATAATTTGTTCTTAAATAATTTAAGAATGTATATTAGCTTCTGGAAATGTAATCTAAGCCAACATAATCCATGAAAATCTACATTTTTAAGCAAAAACTAATATCCATTCTCTCAAGTAAAGTTAGTAAGCAATTAAGTAGTTGGATTTTTTTCATCAAAATTAAAATTTGACTAATAAACACTTAAATATCAAATGGAAAATAATTTAGAATAAAAGTCACAGTGATTTGTTAGTCTATTCTTTTCATTTAAAAAAAAATCCAGTCTGTTCTGGCACTGGAATTAAACACAAGGTAGCTTAACTTAGAGACTTTGACTTTCACAATTTGTAGTATAAATGCCCAGCTTTTATCTACCCTGATATAAACTGCTACTTCTAAGCCTAACTTTTAATATATAAATAATACTATTCTTTGTATGGATCTATGTTTTATTTATATTCCAATATGATTTTGAATTGATCATTTTGAATTGATCATTTTAAAAAATTGTCTACAAAGACAGAGAATTGCATGACTTTTCAAATTCATTTTTATTTTGGTTTTAATATTGACATCTTTGCATGACAGCAAGGCTTAATGGATCTGTTTTGAAGTATCTGCAGCTATCAGTCATTCCATCAGGTCAACAGTCAAATTTTGAGGATGTTTGGAAATTGTATTGTAACTATATAGGATATCAGTGCTATACTGTGTTTGTAATCTGTCCTTGTAGAATTTTTAAATCTGATTTATGAGGATATTTTCCCCCTATTCTTAAAAATGTATACCATGAGCTGCTTTTGATTCAGACTTTGTGTTTCATCTTCTCTATTTTCATTTCATGTTGTCTTTTAATTGTGTGTCAAAATAATGAAGTGTGCTATAAATATGTTTTCTTTTTCACTGACTGTGAATATTGTAAATTCTATCTGTCCCTCTTTTTTTTATATGAGCATAGAATCTTTTTATACTTGAACATACCTAAGTATTTATGAAATGGTTTCATTTTTCTATTATTAGTGGTGAAACATGTTACAAAACACTTTCTAAACAACTATCATATGTACATATTTAACTCTAAACCATAAAAAATACACAAAAATTTACAGCCTCCCTTGAAACGTATGATAGCAGAGAAAAGTAACATGGCTGTAAAATTGAAAAAATAATTAAAAGTAAGTTATACTAAATAAAAACTTTTAAAAATGTGTTTTAGATATCACATATACACACTTGTCATTCCTGTAAAATATAGTAAAATTATAAAAGGACCAAGACCGGTAAAATATTCTGGAAATGAGTTCCTGAGTAATAATGAAAAAGTTTTATATTTAATTTTTTGAAGTACATTCAGATAAATATATTTAGTCAATCAATTTATCATACTTTGAATTCATACTATTATATATTTGGTACTGTATGTTGAAATATCATTAATGTTCTAATTGCTAAATAAACAAATCAGGTAGTGTTTTAACTCAGTAAAGTTTGAAACATTTTTTGATAAATTTAAATATTAGAGTAGTGACAAATTTATTTATGATTGTGCGATAGTCAATAAAAGTAAAAATTGTAGAAAAATTATATGTAGACATTAGTAAATATTTTGTGTCTATCAATACAAGATTCTATAACCATAAAATTCTAGAGCAATTAAAACAATATTTCATACTGAAATTCATAAAGGGAGAAATCTTAAGGAGTTTAAATATTAAGTGAAAAAAGTTTCTCAAGAGAAAATATTTGGAAAGAAAATCGCTGAGAAATATCCTACAGGTTAAAGACAGTTACAGACTTATAAGCCATTTGTGCTTAAGAAAATTTGGTCCTTGTATTACTGACATTTCAAAAAGTTATAATTTCATGTGCATCTTTTTATCGTTACATGATTGTAGTAAGCAATGATTGCATTCATTATGCGGAATTGGTACACATACATACCAGTTTTTAATTGCTTTTTAAAATTTTCTTCTCCATCCTCTATTCACCCTCCCTGTAATCCTTGTGTGTATGTGTATATACATACATATATATATATATATATATATATAATTTTTAGACATATTTGTTTTACACAATTATCAGATTCCTCATAGGCAGTGCATGTAAAACATTTCACAATTCTGACTTCTTCCTTGTTTTTTTAATTCTCATTTTCCTCCCCACCCTCTCCTCTCCCTGCATCACTTGGTTCCCTTCCCATATACCAAAGATCGACTTTGCTATTTACTATTGTGTATCTTTTATTTTGCACTTTATTTATATGTTGAGGTTTTCATATAAAAGAAACCGTGTCACCTATAGGTTCTGAGTCTGATTTACTTCACTGAATGTTATGGTATCAGGATGTATCCATTTTACTTTTGGACACAAATTTATCCCTCTTTGTAACAGGGTATTTGTATCTTTATACATGACATTTTGTCAGTTTTTCTCTCATGAGTTCTTGAAATCAATTTGAATGTGCAACATGTTATTATATGTGCAACGTTTTAATTATATTGTGGAAATCTTCAATATTTCTCTTAGCTATCAGTGACTTAGAGATGTGTTAAAAGATGCTAGTCTAATAATGGATTTGCTAATTTCCTATCATAATCTAATATATATATATAATTTTCCTCTTAACTTCATAATATGTATAATAGTTAGATCTTCCTGCCAATTAAAACATTCTATGACTATGAACCATGTTAATTCTAATCCCAGAAAAATATAAGGCATAATCAACATATATGGTAAATGATTAAATTATTATAGTAAAACACATATTGCCATTAATTCCCCTCAAAATACTGCCTTTCACTTGGAACACTTGTATTGCATCTGCGGTCCTCTTTTGTGAGTGTGTTTACAAGGTGCGATAAAAGGTGCATGAATGCTGCCACTGAGAGCCACCAGATGGAAAAGCAATCTTGTGCAAAGATTACAGTGCTTCTTCATGCAGCCTGTTCACCAAATCTGTCATTTGCACATTTGGCTCTTCCCAAAAGTCAAAATGACCACGGAAAGTAAGCATTTTAAGTCTGTTCAGTAAATGTGGGAATCACAACAGATCAATTATCAAATTCTTTTTTTTTTTTTTTTTTTTTTTTGGTACCAGGAATCAAACTCACGACCTCATGCTTGGCAGCAGACATTGTGCCTCTGAACTATATCCCAAATTACCATAAAAATACTCAAAAGAGGACTTTCAGAACTACAGTGGTCCCTTGGCTCGTGAACACTTTTGGTTGCCAACAATTTGGTAAACAAACAGAAGTGTTTGGCAAAATTTTGTTTTTGTTTGTTGACTCTGTAGTCAGTGATGAACCCAGCCATGGCCATCTTTCTTTCACGAACATGAAAGAGGCCATCTTTTCCAGAATCGTGGAACAAACTGTGAAACAAAGTACCACTATTCTTCAGAAAAGTGGCAAGAATGATAAGTGCGCTCAGAGCGAGTGGGAATATTTTGAGGAGGACAAATGACAATGGCAAAGTAATGTTACTGTAATTTTTAAATTTTAATTTTTAAATTTCACTGTATTCGCTATACCACATATAACACAGGCAAGTTGAAAAATTCAAACGTCATTAAACAAAAATGACTATTTAAAACATGTGGGCAATCTGTTATTTTTAAGCATGTTTGACATTGTAATTTATTGATTCACATGAAACATGCTTCATGCTAAGCAACCTTGCACGATCACTGTGTCTGTCCATGATCAGAATTTTAGTCTCTATAAAGGCTTAAAAACATAAATGAATTCTTTGAATTGCATTTGGTCCCAGAAGAAGGTTTAGCTTTTTTGTAGACAATAGAATTCTTTCTGGTGATACTTCTAGGGGTGCTTGGAAAAATCTTCATATTGGTCCTTATCTGCCTTTAGAGACATTTCCTGCCATATTAGCGCAGCAAAGACAACCTTAAAATGTTCAGGCAGCTTACGTCACTTCCTGCACTTATTTGTGAGCCTTTCTTTCCTATGATCAGAACACAAAATAGTCTTATGAGTCACTTGGTTGATGTGTTAGAATAGCAAGTTTAAATGGGACATACCAAGCCAAAGAGAAAAAACACGCTTTGTGAACCTCCATTTTTGACAGTATCTTCAGTGTGGACTCCAAGATATACAGCATCTTGTCTCTTGTTTAATGAAAAAGGAATTTTCAGGAAATATGCCAACTTGTTTCAGACAACTGAACCCAGACTCAAGCACATGCAAAATAGGAATCTTCATGGGGAACAATATGAAAGCACAAGAACTTTCAAAAACATTCGTATCTTACAAAACCATACACAAGAACTTCTGCCTATTTTTTCATCAAATTGAATAAATATTGTGATATTTTTAGATAAATTACTAACATGTTTTTGGAATCACTAAAATCTCTCAAGAATATGCTTTGACACAGAATGGGGGAATAGAATCTAGAAATGTTAGGTAGGTCAACCAGTTAATCAGGTAAATTTTTCTTATTTTGTACAAGACGTCATTATGTGTTCTACTACATAACAAGATTTTTCTTCTTTCGGTTTAAAATAATTCCTCCCTTTTTCATTAACTCCTCACTGGCATCCTTATTTTGCACACAATTCTATCTAAAATCTGTTCAAAGCTTGTTTAGGATTTTTACTGTTTTGCTTCATGTGAAGATTTTCTATTAACTGCCTAAGGACCATTTCTAAAATTATTTCATGTTTCCTTAGTTGTTATGATCACTGCATCATCCTGGTATCAAAATATGCATTCATTTTTCTACTACTGCACAAGGATTACTAGGTTAAAAGAACAATCATTTATTAACTCCAAAGTGGCAAGGTCTAGGGTCAGGGTAACAGACAATTCAGTGAACTTTCATGGAATCGTAACTTCTGACCCCAGTAAAACCTTTGATTATTTCACCCCAAATGATATTGCAACAAAAAACATAGAAGAGATACTGAATAATTAGAATAACTAGAACAACTCAGCTAAACCACAGTTGAACTTGTGATTCTTAGATCCTTTTATGAAATATTACATGTTTGTTGATTTAAAATTTTGTATAACTTATTACATAGAAGTAGATTATTAGTTTAAAAAAAGGCCATCTACTTTAGACTGCAGAGGTGAAAAGTTTTGACTGAGCGTTTTTGAGGAATAAGGATGTAAGACTCATTTCTTCATCTTTCATTTCAGGATTCCAATCTTACTTCATCAACATCCTGGACATAAACTAATAAAGAATTTACTGTAACATTTACAGTCAATCTGGAACATTTGTCTTTGGTCAAATTTCCCTTTAAATGTTACTTGAACTATATAGCAATACTAGAGTAAAGAAAGAAACCCTTTTCAGAGATAACTATTGTCAATTTTTCACATATACAGAGTCCACCAAAAAAAGTGTACACATTTCAGAAAAAGATAAACTTGCATAAAAATTGAATACTAAATTCATTGAGACATCATGAGATTAATACGAGTTATTTTTGGCCTTTACAATTGCAAGAGGTGCTCAAAGTGGTGGCCACTACCTTCCAGACATTTAGCAGTACAGGAAACTGCTACTTGAGCAACCTTGATTACTGAGATTGCTGCACAGGCGGTTTCTCTGTCTGCTCTTAAGATCGGTGGTGTTATGGGTTTTCAGCAATATACAGCATCCTTTAGAGTCCCCCGTAGGGGGGGTAACACCATCTGTTGAAAAAACATTGTGCTATTTTTCTTTTTTGATGGGTGTATATATTTTTTGAGCAGACTCTGTATATAGTGTTACTTAAGCTCACGAATTTAATTTGCTCCACAATTCTAGAAAAGATGTCCACATTTGAGTTCATGCAGGAAAGATGGTCATGGTCATGTTTGTCATTCAATACAGAGTTTGGAAACAAAAACACAATTTTGCCAAACACTTCCACTTGTGAATCAAAGTATTTACAAACAAAAGCATTTGTAAACCAAGGTGCCACTGAACTAGTAAAAGAATTGAGACTTTTTTTTAATCTTTACCCATTCTATGATACAAAAAACTAAATGAAATACATAACTAATTTTTCAAAAGTTACTCTGTCATTGTACTTGTGGTAGATTGACAACTGGTGATCAGCTTGTAACAACCAGCTCAACTGAAGCAGCATAGTGCTGGCTGTGGATGGCCCACCTGAGGATTTTTACCAAGATAAAAAGGAGAAATACCAAGGAAGAAGTAGCGCTGTTGGTTCTCCTTTTGCCATTGGTTCTCCTCGAGGAGGTTGTTGAGCTTCTTTCCTGATAAGAACTTGACTGGTCTCAGCATCAAAGGAGCTCGGAACCTTGTTGAGGAAAATATCCTTACACCTTTATTTACCATATTTGGTATATATATATTTCCCAATTAACGTTTCCTATATTTTGCTTTTAAACTTCAAGTGTATAAATATTGATGGTTTTCTAATAAGATTATATTGATTTTGTTGGTGTTTGTGTGTGTGTATGCTTATTTGTGTACCTGCATGTTGTGTGTATGGTAGATTTTCAATTATTCTGATAATTGATTTTTCGTTTGACAAGTCTTATCCACATGTTATATTATTTGTGTTATTTATTCATTCATGATACTTAAATTTATAGAATTTTAAGTTTTTTAAATATCATTTAATTTCCCTTTCTTGTTCTCCCAATGTTATGTTATAAACATCATCTCACTGGAAAGGAAAACCTGTTAATTTCTGTGTTTATCATCTCAAGCACACTGATGCACATATATAAAGAGATTATGTTATATGATATATTCCTTGCAAATAAATACTTGAACTAATTAGTTAGTGAATTTTCTTCCCCTAATTGACAATTAACTTTTTAAATATAAGTTTTAGATATACAGCAATATAGTGCATATAGTTTAAAATGTCCAGCTTTTAAATATTACTTTGTAACCTATATAACTATGATACATTTTCCACATTAGAAAATATAAGGTTATCAATATCAAAATTCATACCAATAGATCTTTTAATTCCATCAAAAACTATCAGGAAATAAAATATTCTTACTTTGATCATTACTACAATTTTAGTAATCAAATGCTGTATAGGAAATTGCTACAAACATTAGCTGGTAAACTATGTAGGTACTCTGTTACTTAACGGAATAAGTAAAAGAGAAAAACAAAAAAAAACTGTTCTCTGTCTAACTTATACTTAACTTAAGATTTCCAGAGATAAAAGTAGAAGTATTATAATATTTGAGGGTTTTTCTTTCATTCACTGAAAGAATTTTTAGTAGGAGTATGTAATGTAAATCAAATGCAGTTGTATAAAATATACACCATATTCACAAGGTGTCAAATCTGGCATAAAAGATTGAAGCAAAGTGCTGCTGCCACCATCAGAAAGCTTGCTTCCTGCAGGCAGTCAGTGTGGGCAGGGAGACAGAGATAGCCAGATACGCCCTGTGTACCCACAGGCTGCCATTGAAGACCCTTCTTTTGGGAAGCCAGCACCGACTGGGAGAATCAGACGAACACACCCCTGTGTGCTTGACACTATTGAGGTAGTCCCAGGGTAGACACACATATGACAGAATAAGCAGCCCTGCCACCACACACCCCTGGCTGCGTAGCCTCAGTGTAGCTGCATGGGTCTGGAGAAGACCGTCTCATGCCTTGCTACCTCCCTGGAAACCTGGGTTCAGAGAAAGTCCCAGTGCCTGCCTCATTTCCCTCCACTGCGGAGGGGCAGCCAACATGGGAAGTGCCTGGGATCCCACAACTGGCTTGTTGGGAGCAACCCAGGAGAACATCAAGACAAAGCAGCAAAAGGCAACCTAGGACCTCCATCCCACACAAAACAAGTCTGGGAAATACAGTCATGAAAGAAAATGGAAGTCACACACCTGAAATCTCTAAGAGAATAGCAACTGAAATAAAGAATCAACTTCATGAGACTGTAAAAATAATCAGATTACAAATAATGTCTCAGGTAAAACAAAAAAATCATAAACATAATGAAAGAATTGCTGAACATATCTAAAGAAGACATAGATAAAAAAGAGGAGCATAGGAAAATGATGAAAACCTTGAACAAACAATATAGGAAGGAATTACAATGCATGAAACAGATTCAAAGAGATTTCCAGAAAATTAAAAAGTCAATAAAAACCTGGCAAAATCACTCGAAAGAAACTGAAGATAGACTTTCAAATCTTGAACGCAGGATCACATCTAGTGATCATGAAAGGAAAGAGCTCTTAAAAACAAGGAAGCAGAAGATAACAATGCAACAGCTTCAAAATGACACAAAGAAAAATAAATTAAGAGGATAAGTATCAGCAAGGAAGCAGAGGTGAACACAAATGGCAAAAGGAAAAAAAAAAAAAAAACCCTAGCTACAGAAGTAATAGCAGAAAACTTCCCAAACAAGGGAAAAGGATCTGGTATGCAGAAAAGTGAGGCATTCAGAACTGAAACTAGCCATAACCAAAGTAATTCTATAGCCAGACATATAATAATCAAGTTCCCAGAAATTCAGTACAAGATCAGAATGTCAAAAGCTGTTAAAGAAAGCAAAGACATCATCTATAAAGGAAAGCCAAACAGAATCATGGCTGACTTGCCGACACAAATCATCAAGTCAAGAAGAGTTTGGAATGAAGTGTTTCAAATCCTGAAAGAAAACAACTTCCAACCCAGATTGATGTACCCTGCAAAACTATCTTTCAAAACTGGTGGAAAAATGAGATACTTCCATAATAAAGAACAACTGATGAACTAATGCATGCCACTTGTAACCATTAATGTTGATGGCCTCGATTCACCAATAAAATGAAACACAGGGAGTGTGGATCAAGAAACATAGATCCATCAATACACTGTATACAAGAAACACATTTAACTCGAATGGAAATTCATAGACTGAAAATCAAAGGAGAGAAAACAATTGTTCCACATGACAGGTGACCTGAAAAAAGCAAGGGCAATTTGCCCATCAACCACAGAATGGATAGGAAAGATACGGTATTTTCAAGAAATGGAAAGCTATCTAGCTGTAAAATAGAATAATGTCGAGGGTCTTGTAGGTAAATGGATGCAACTGGAGATCATACTCATAAGTGAAGTAGTTAAAACTCATACGGGTGAACACCGAGTTATCTCCCCAGCATAAAATCCTGCAGGACTTAGTGGGATCCAAAAAGTACAATAGATATGAAAGTGACAGGCAAAGAAACACCTAAAAAGGGAAAGTGGTAACCACTGTTAATTTCCTATTATCTTATTTTGGAATTCTTGTATGATTTTCATAATTATTTTAGGTTTGGTTTTGTCTTGTTTTGTTAGTTTTTACTGTGTCTGATGGTATGGGCAGCTATTTTGAAATAATGGGATGTATGATGGTAACTATTTTTGATTTACTATTATCTGGTCTTGAAGTTCTACAATGCTTTGAATCTGTTGTTTTCACTGTTTTTATACTAGTTTGTATTGTTGTACTTTATTATGTGTGATAGTATGGACAGCTATTTTGAAGAAAACGGGAGACATTATAATAGACATTGTTCATTTCCTGTTATCTTGTTTTGAAGTACTGTAATACTTTCATTCTTTTGTTTTGATTGGTTTTGTTCTTTGTTGTTTGGTTTCCTTTTATCGTATATGATATGGGTGACTGTTTTGAAGAAAATGAGAGACTATATTAGTCACTGTTGATTTCCTGTTTTGTTTTGAAGTTCTGTATAGCTTGCAATATTTTGTTCTGATTTGCTTTGCTTTGTTTTATTTTGTTCTGTTTTCTTTAAAATAAAAAAACAATTTAAAAAAGATTGAAGTGATCAACCATTTTGTGTATTGACCACACTGTAGTGCACACGAGTGTTCCTAAATGCATGATTATTTGTTTAGCTGATTTATATTATCACTTAACTGATATTTTCTATCATCTCATTTATTTCAATGATTCGTCCAGGCAAAATGCAAAAAAGAATTTTATCATACATCTATATAATTACAAATTTTGACACATAGGTATAAGTGAAAAAATTTGTGGACATTGGAAATCCTTGGAAGGGAGAAAAGGGAGTATATCTAACTAGGATTTTTCTTCTTAACAAAGTCACTAAAAATATGTGAAGAAGGCAAATAAGATGGAAACACATGAGATGAATTTGGTCTCACTGACTGACTTAGATCACTTCATTCTAAATGCTAAATTCTGTCTGATATTATAATAAACTTCCAAAGCTAGCATGGCATTTCAGGATTCTTACAAGAAATAGCACCTGTCATGCTTCATTTTTAAGTGATTATATTTTAACCAACACTTAGAAATAGGTCTCCATGTTGTATCTCTCTAATTACTTTTTGACAGTGTGGTTTTCAAATATTTGAAAATTTGAGAAAGTAAAACTAATAATGTGAGTTAATTAAAAACACATTGCCTGTGTTGTTTTGACTGCTTTTGTCATTAAAGTAACACTCTCAGTATGGTACACAATGGATTAGATGAAATTATTCAATTAGCATTAATGTCAGCCTTATATGAAGCATTTCTCACAAAACAAAACCAGGTCGGGTATGCAGTGAAGCACACAAAAAGAAAAAAGAAAGATGCAGATTCAAATGCATTTAAAAACCACACTCACTAATTGTATAATAACATAAAAATTTGCATTATCATAGAATTATGTGATTAAATAACCTGTTGTCTTAATTCAATTTTATTCATCATTAATAATAATACCAGCTTCAAATATAGCCATATCAGGTAGCTATAATGTAGCCACATCAGGACATTTTAGAATTTGGCATTGGTAACATGATTAGATAGAAAATGTCAGGCACCATTTTCAGCAACATAGCAGCAAGAAAAAGTAACCATGATTACTGCTCTTATAATGCAACCTCCATCTTAGCATTTTGCTTTCTCCACTGATCTGTAAATAAGCTTACATGCTGATATGATTTAACAATTTTTTTCTGAGACTTATGAGGAGAAGTTATGCTGTTTTGCAGTACATCAGATGGTTGATAGATTCTAGCTTTACCTAAAGTGTAGGCAAATATTTGTAACAATTTTAAATGATGTTAAGTCCATAAAATATACCATGCTTTTCACAAGGAATTTTTTAAGTCGTTTCATTGCTACACTAAGTTATAAACTGACAAAATGCATAGTTTTCTGTTTTGAGTCAAACAGTTATCACAAGTGTGCTCAAACATGAAAAACTCTGAAAAAATTAAATATTTAACTTTTATTCATGAGTTAGTTTCACTATGCAATATTTTACCTTGAGTTTTACTGTGATTCTAATACATTTAGAATTGCCTAATGACGCAAAAACACAGAAAAGAAACAAAAGTAGTATTTTTAGAAGATTTGAATCATACATTGGACAAAATAGTGGAATTATATATGTGTGTGTATATATATATATATATATATATATATATATTTTTTTTTTTTTTTTTTTTTTGGTACCGGGAATCAAACTCAGGACCCTGTGCTTGCCAGGCAGGTGCAGTGCCACTGAGGTATATCCCCAGCCCAATAGTGGAACGATTTTGATCATGAAAACTGAAATGAAAGAAAAAATATAGATAATGATGCATACTGAATAATTAAATTGTAATGATTTTAATTCATGAACTTATAAATATTATTTGCTGTGCTATTAAATTATTTTATTTATTAACTTTGAGGTTATCACAAAGTATAAAATTCAACTTAATAATACAATTTATGGAAGAATACCTAAAATAATTTCTTCAATAAAAAAGCTCCTGAATTACAGCATATATTTTTATTTTAAAAAACTGAGCAAGGCCACTATGAGCTCACATAATTTAGATATTATGACATTAATTA